>JAHHUM010002748.1:0-163960 GCA_036173005.1 Crenichthys baileyi | reverse complement strand
GGAAAGATGTATCGGGTCATTAATCATGACTAGAAGGGCTGGATTCAAAGTAAGAAAGACATCCATAGAGTATTTTTTGGGACTTCGGGTGAATGTCCCCTTTATAAAAAGAGGAAGGGACAGAGTGAAATACAAACACACAAAGAGAGATATAGAGGGGATTAACTTAATATGAATGATGGGGTGTTTTAGGCCTCACCCAGCTGTTCTGACATTGCACAACACCAATCAGTCATTGCCGGAATGACAAACTAACTGAGACACATAAACCCCTTTTGGTTTAACACAAAACCTGTAGCGAAGGAGAGGTTGTAATTATTCACAGCGCTCATCTCCGGCTACGTGGCGGAGAAGCACCCAGGCAAGTTTTGTCTTTGTTTATCTTTATAAATTTTCATTCTATGCATTTGTACTTTGTGGATTTTGGGAAAAGGACAGGTTTTCTCCAACGTATTTCTGACAGCCTTGACTGTAGGAGGGAAAGAGAAGGGAATGAGTGTGACTGCGATTTAGAGTATGTGTGTGTGAAGAGAGAAAGCACCAAAGAGAGAACGATGGCTTGTTTTAAGAAAGTGATGGTGAGGAGCTGACGAGAGAACAGAGACCAGCCAGAGCAAGCGAAGCAAAAGAGCTGTGTGTGCGCGTGCTTGTTCATAAAAATAGACAGAGCGATTGCATGGATTATAAGAGTGAGAGCCGCAGAAAGCGGCGCAAGGCAGGGAGAGATAGACGGGAAAAGGAGACAGCATAAGGGGGAATTAAGAAAACCACTAAAGAAGAAGTGAGGCATCTTTGTGGTTGAGTAGGAGCTGACTTGGGGGGGAGCGGATGAGGCGAAGGGGGACCAATTTTAAAGAAGAGGGACAGGGACTTGGGGAGCGCAACAGGATAGAGGGGAGAAGACGGAGTAATGGCTGATGAAATAGAGAGAAAAATCCAGAAACAGGATTTAGATAGAGAGAGAGAGAGAGAGAATGGAGAGCAGAAGAAAGTGCAGTAAAAGGGAGTGGTAATTGAGAAGAATGAAAGGCTAAGAGCTTTGAAGTCGGATTTGTATGTGTGAAAGGGTATGGATCTTAGGCACGAGTATTGGGTTTGGGGGTAAGGGGTTTTTTGGTGGACAAAAACCCACAGCAGCTGAATTCCAGCCCAAATTGTCATAATGCATGTGGGGAGGATGTTGAAGGTTACATGGGCGTGTGTCAGTATGGAGAAGTAAAATCTAGGAGAAATGCCAGGAGGAGGCACCGGAGAAGCAGGAAAGACTCTCAAAGATGTAAAGGAAAAAAAATCTGTGATTACATTTGTATTAAAATCCTACTGAATCTTCAGTTTCACTTAAGATGTTGCAATAAATGTATAAATTTTGCTCAGCAGCTCCTCGGGGACTCCTTTAATTAAATATTTATTATGTAACACCTTCTTTTGCAGCCTTGAGGATATCTCGAAATAGCCTGGAGACATAAAGGATGCTAGTGGAGGACGTAAGATTAAGGGGGGCTGAAATTTCTCATTAAGTCTGGTTTTGGCTGTTACTGCAAAGCCTTTTAAAAGAGAAAAAAATCAGGCTCAGTTTTAGAAAGTCAAATCTGGTCAAGGCAATAATCACTTACAATATTATTAAATCTAGGTCATAATTTTAGACAGTTAGGATGATTGTTTATTCTATTGAATATTTATAAACAATGATACATTATTACCATGTCAACTGAAATATTTATAACTCATAAAAGTCTCATTTTAAATCTGCATTTTAAATGTCTGTATTACATTACAAAAAAAACAATAGATTTACTGGCAAAAAATTTTTACCACCAACTGAAGTACCAAAACAGAAAGCAGACACGAATGTAATATGCTACATATTCAGATAAGAGATGAGTGTGTAAATGAAAAAAAAAAAGATGTAAAAAGTCAAAACAGTGAGTGAAGGTCACCAAACAAAGTAATGATAACTCGAGTCTGAGACTTGGACTTGATTTATATTAAAGCTACACAAACAAGACACAAAACTTGACTAGGACTTGAAGTCCGGGACTTGAGATTCAAAAACAATCTTTTTTCTCATGTAATCAAGGGTGAAATTTATGGTTTTTATTAAGCAACAGACTGCAACTTTGAAAGGGATGCACATGTTCTCCTGGTATATGCTGCAACTGATTTCTCAGGGGTGAAATCAGCTGCACCATCAGATACATCATAATGACCAGTCTCTGAACTCTATATAAAATGACTTGAGGGAATTTCAGAACAAAATAAACTTAAGTTGCTTCCAACATCATGTGATCTTGTTGAACTAGAATCATTAATGATCAAAGCACTAATTACATCTCATCAGAAATTCAACATTCTCGCTCATTTACTATATATATCGGACCTCACTGATGATGTTTTAATTTTTCATGTACCTTGGAACAAGTTTACAGTCTAGACTTGAGAACCAAAGCTTCAAATATATATTTAGAACAGGGCTTTGGGATAATTACAAATCCTGCATCTCAGATTGAGAAGAATAACCCCCTCCAAACCTATATGTGTGGCAATATATAGTGCAGGACTGGGCGATGTGAACCTAGGGGTTAACAGCTATTAACTACCATAAAAAAAAAGTCATTACAAAAACAAAATAAAAAACATTTTGTTTTATCTGGAATTTACAGGTGGCAATCTTTTTCTACTCTTCTTTTTAAACACAAATGCACATTTATATTCCTAATGGGATAACTAGTAAATATGAATCAATTTTCGAAAATAATTTAAGGCAGCCTAGTAACATACAGGTTTTTTTCTATTTTGAATTAAATGTTAAGAAATGTGACATGACAATTAATTGAATTTAAGGCAGCCTAGTAACATACAGGTTTTTTTCTATTTTGAATTAAATGTTAAGAAATGTGACATGACAATTAATTGATAAATTTTAAAACATTAAGAAATAATTGTTAAATGTTTAATGTGGTAAAGTCAACCTAAGGACATAGAGGATAGGATTCCTCACCTACAATATTGTGTTATTGACAGGCTAGATGGAATGCATTGGATAGGAAGGTGTTTAAGTCATTAGAGACTTGTCTTGGAAATTGGAGCAACACACTGGAGACCTGGGAGGAAAAACTGGAAATGTTACTTGGAATTGACCCGTAAAAACATGAGACTTGACCTGGACTTGCATCTTAAAGAGTTGTCAGTTGGCTTGGACTTGGACTTGGGGCAAAAGAATTAAGATTGTACTCGGACTTGACTCTCAAGGACCTGAGGCTTGACTTGGACTTTAAAACTTGAATTGGTCATGTCCCTCAAAGAATTATGAAATGACCTGGATTTGTCTTTCAAGGATTTGAAATTTCACTTGGGCACGCTCCTTCAAAGAATTGCGACTTGACTTGGACTTGCCCATTAAAATGTTTAGTGTGTATTTCTGCTGTATCCTGAATGAACTAACATTTTGAACAGAAATAGCGATTTCTGGTTCTTCAAAATAAATGCTGAACTGAGTTACCATGAAAGGTCCACTATGCTGTGCCAAAAGGAGTATGCAACACATAGCATTTACTTGCACAATGCGGCTACCCAGCCTCCAGCAAACCCACAGCCCGCCTCCTGTCACACCTAAATCAAGCACCGGTATTGTCATCTAATGCATCTATGAGGAATCCTCTGTTTCTGGTGACCTTCACACTCTACTAATGGATGCTACTATAACTGCCTGTACAATATCACTGCACTGATGATACCACTTATGCCCTCAAGTTCAGAACCTTACAATCAAAATCATTTATATTCTTATCGTTGGTCTGAATGTAACAAATTTCATCCAAATAGAAACTTTGTTTTGGGTGCCTGACCTCAGTAATTATACATTCATTAAAAATGTTTGTTTTGAAATGGCTGGTGAAGAACTGAGATCTAGAAAGCATTACTGTTATTACTACAGCTAATTACACAGGCCTGTGCTGAGCATATCCTGCATTTTTAACAGCACTCCGTTTTATTTTTGTAAACAAAATTAAAACTACTTGACAAGAGTGTAAACTTTATGGAGGAAATTGGTCTTAACTTTATGGAGGAAATTGGTCTTATAAATTTATTTGACACTTTTTATTCTCCTCATGTTACTTTGAATGTGACTGAATTTCGGAAGTCTCATCTGCATTTGGACATTACTGCATGTGCTCATTTTCATCTTACCCACTGACGCCTGACATTTTAACGAGCAACTGGCGGGTTGTTATTGCTTTGAACGTTATGGATTCCTCTTTTTAATTTTTCACTCTTTAGTTCAGGCAGTTTAATTTTCTGCAAAGTACAAAAAAGACATATATAGGTAAAGGGACATCAACCTCTAATGTAAAGCAAAAAAAAAAATCTTCTTAAAAGTACAGTAACAACAGTACAGTTAATTTGCTGCTTTTTATCCTTGGATCACATGTGGTAGGAATTTTACACTCTTTATCTTAACAGTACCATTTTAGTTGGGTACAGAAAGGTGCAGAAATGCCAGGGACTCAGCAAAATAGAACCCACTATATTCCAGCAGCTGTAATCACTCAGATATTCAATGACTCAAACTTTCTTTGTAAAATTATGACCTGATAACTCACTTCACTGCTTTCACTGCTGATAATCTGATTAGCTGGGATGAGTGATGAGCTTTAATTATTTTAAAACCTTCTTCCTCTACAGGGCAGGCCTTTAGCTGAGCATGTGTTTCTTCTTGTTCATAGTCATACATTTTCACACATTTGAGAAGCCAGGCAGAAGCTGAATTTTCTACATTTAGTAACTCATCAGCTTTACTTGAGGAGCTCAGAATTTAGGACCTTTTTCAGATGGGTCTCATTCATTTATAGTGCTTTCTGTCATGTAATGGGGAAGAGGAAGACAAATGTAGAAAGGAGGCCAGCAGGTGACAAAAAACTACAAAAAAGAGGGAAATTAAAAAACTTAAAAAAAAAAAAAAAAACAAAACAAAACTATAGGGGGACCAAAGGTCACAAAATAGGATCTGACACAGAAAGTATTTATAATGTGAAGCTTGATTACTGGATTACTTGATTACTAGGTGTGTTAATGAAAAGATGAGCGACAGCTGGGGAGTGAAGAAAGTAATATTAAAACACACAAAATACTAAAGTACTGAACCAAATGCACATGTAATCTTAAATTAATTAACTAAATATTGAAAGCCAAGAGTGAAAAATCTAAAAGTAAAGCAAGGGAGATCCTATTTGCTGAAATCTTTAGCTTAAAACTGGGATTTGGATTCACCGCCAACATTTGTACAGAAGATAAGTCCCATTTGGTTTGAAAAACCTAATCTAAAATGGGCTCCATATTAAATTATTCAAAGGTTACATACTTCCCTCATGTTGCCAACTAAAACCACCCAAGTGGGTTCAAGATAATATGCTAACCTTGCTGATTCAGTACCCGTAAGCATAAACAATGGCAGAAACTTCCACTGAGCCAATAAGATTATTGTGGATAATCCCAAATGTGGGCCTTATTTTAAAAAAAAATAGTTAGTTTATTCCTCACATGGACCCCACAATAAAACCTGTTATTAGTTGAACATAAAGTGCTTGCTACTTTCAGGGCATAATTGGGGATCAAAGTTGATCTGCAGCTGATCCACACTTAAACCACTAAGGACAGCAGTCCAGAGCTCCAGACATAATTTCTGCACTGTTTGCACAAAACATGGGCTGCTATTCTGAGATTCTCACTGTATGTTAAACCCGAGTAAGCATATCCTAGTTTCATATTATGGTATTTCCCCAAAAGCCTAAAAAAAGATCTAAATGCTCCTATTTAAAACAGAAGAGCAACAATTAAATATCCTGTTTAAGTAGTAAAAACAAACCCTAAAACGTTTTCTGGCATCTCATTCAAAATAATTTAAACCTTTGGAAAACCTTGATATACCTCAATAGCAATTACGAGCACATGCCTAATTTACATCAATGCCACCCCGTTTTTTCAGAGCTCCTTTACTACCATAATGTTATATTTTTAAGGTGACGTTTCTATCATTTTTTATTTCTACAGCGTTATGTAAATGCTTGTTCTAGATAGAAGTGTAGTTAGATTTTTGTCTATTTCAAATGTTGATAAAGGATAACATTATGAAAAATATTTTTATTTAAAAAAAGACTTTTAAAATAGGGATTTTTAAGGTTTTTAACAATCTATCCTTAGACTGTCTTCCATTTATTCAAGATTGGATCACAAGGGTAAAGGTATAGGAAGAAAATCCAGCCAGCCCTTTCCCCAGCGACTCTCTTAATCTTATTCTGGGGGATCCAAACCCAGACCAGAAATGATTATAGGTTTAGGTCTTCCTCATGGTCTCCCTCCATTGGGAGGTGGCCAGACAACTTCCAAAGGGTAAGTAACTAAGAGACACCCTCATCAGATGCCCAAACTCCTCAATTGACTTCTTTTAAGTAGTAGCAGCTCTAGTCTGAGCAATTGCCGGATGACAGAGCTCTTCACCTGATGCCAAAGGCAACATGTGGAGGAAGCTTATTCTAGCTGCTTGTATCTGGGATGTTGTTCTTGTGGTTATGATCTCTATCTCATGACTATGGGTGAGGGTAAGAACATAGATGGACCAGTGTGTGTCGTTCACTCACCAAAAACACACTAAGATTCTTGAACTCCTCTTTTTGAAGGAGAATCTGCTGATGGGCGCAAGATATGCATTTACCAACTGCTTTAAAAGGTTTACCTGTTCTGTAGCTTGTTAACACAAGTAGTAAATCAGCCAATCACATTGCAGCAACTGAATGCATTTAGGCATTTAGATGTAAGGTAGATGACATGTTCAAATTGAGCATCGGAACGGGAAAGATAGGATGGTCTGAGGGGTTGGTCAGAGCATTTCAGAAATTGCTGATCTACTGGGATCTTACCATTTACATAGAAAATGCCCTATCAGCTAACAACAAAAACTGAAGCTACATCACACGATCACCAAAATTAGGTAATAACAGATTGGAAAAACAGTGCCTGGTCCGATATGTCTCTAGAGCCACCTCGACATGTAGGTGGAAGGGGGAGAATTTAGCCTAAGGAAAAAGTATAAAGTGTTCAGGTGCTACCTGCTGTAATGCTGAAGGGATATTTTCTTGCCACACCTTCAGCCACTTAGTATGAAATGAGTATCATTTGAAGACCACAGCCTGCCTAAATATTGTTGCTAACTAATGTCCACCCCTTTAAAAACAGATAGTAGAAATCTTCTGATGGCTATTTCCAGCAGGGTATTGCACAATGTCACATCTTACCAAACTCGTTACGTAAACATGGCAATTAGTTTATTGTACTTTACTGGCCTGCAAAGTCAACAGATCCCAATTTAGTAGAGTGACTTTGGGAAGTGGTGCAACTGGAGATTAAGTGTATGACATGCAGTCAACAACTCTGCAGCTTTGTGCTGCTATCATACTATTATGGACCAAGATCTCAGAGTAATAATTCACACATCTTTTTGGGTCCATGACACAAAGAATTAAATGTAGAAGAGCTTGCATTGTGGAAGAGCATTTTTAATGAATGCTAAAACAATTAACAAGACAAAGCATCGGATTGATATAGTTTAAGTATATTTGCACTGCTGTTTATATTTATCCCCAACCCTAAAAGTGAGCTGTCACCATCAGCAACTATAATTTGTCTACAATGCCTTAAGTAGTCTACCTGACCCAAGTCAAACAAATTATAATTGTAAACTGACACAATGAAAGCAAATCTGAAATATTACTGCACCCTTTTGCTCTCATATGAGTGCCCAGTTATTACCATCTTGTTCCAAACTATTTACATGGAAAGCTAGACCCGAAGGCCCATTTTTTCTTTTTTCCCCCCAAGACAGTTTGGGTCAAACTAAACAAAACTGCAAATTTGCAAAGTATAAAAAAGTGAAGTATACCACATCGTTCCAAATATATGTGTCTTTTTGGAGCCTCAGAGCCAATCAGTGGTAAATATTGACCACTTATCTGTCTTTGACTTGCTTTGGCCTTGACATTGTTGATATCAAGCCCCAATAAAAGAAGAATATTGATTTAATTAGAAAGGAAAATACAATTTTTAAAAGACAGATTTATCACAAAAATTGGTTAAAAATTTTTTACCACATATTCCAATTAAGGAGAAAAAAATGTTGCTTTGATAGATTTGGACTAAAATGGCCATAGTCTTTAGCCCTGCAGTCACAGGGGAGATTTACATATGAATGCATACGAGTGTAATAGGTAGAACTCCATGCAGGGCTTTGCTATTACAATTCATGCTGTTGTCACTCAGTTGATTGTCCAATGTTGAATTATTGGGTGTAAGTACCCACTGGTAAGGAAACAACCTCCATGTGCTTGGTTTGTGTGAATTACCAAAGAGGAAAAAGCAGCAGCTCAACAACATTTTTTCACACGAGGTGCAACCCATGTGTAAAAAAAGACCTGTGAAAGTATAATTTAGATTCAGTTTTACAACTTTGGTAGGATATTGTCAAATACATGTTTCATTCCGCATAAGAAAACATGTTAATCCCCTTGGTGGATTGACTTCTTTTATTACTGAAGCAGTGTTTTTGACCTATTTGTTCCATCTGATGATGGATTAACTAACTGTCTTAGCTCTTATGCAGACTCTCTGATCAGAAGCATCCATCTGAAAAACTGCACACAGTAAATGCCGCATCCAACTGGGTGATTCTCCTAATATGATTACCCTCTGGTGGAATGCATGCTTCAGGGTGCATGCAGCTCATCTCCATGGCATCACAAATTGAGGGGTGGTTGTTCTCTGCGTTGTGCCTGTAGCCTACCTTTTCATCAAGCAAGAGGAGTTTTATAGCAAATTATATGTATCCAATGAAATTTTAAGTAGCTGCTGGCATGTAGTTCAGCTTAAATATTAACGAAGGAGAAAGCTGCACACACTTTAACTAATGCTGGGAAAATATAATTAAATATTGATGTGAATTTAAATGATTTATTGTTCATTAAAAATGTCACTTTCATTATGTTACATTTTAGAATTGTCTTGGATTTTTGAAGATTTAGCAAACATTTGAACTGGTTTCAAATGAAGTTCAGAACTGCATTCAATTTATGCTAGTCATTTTTGCTATTCATTTTTGCTTTGTTTTTAGGATATTCAGCACTGGGTTTAAATCAAGTGGAGTGTAAACAGGTGTACAATGACTTGCAAAAGTATCAAAAGTTCTTGAACTTTTTTACAATTTTGTCTCTATACAAAGAAAAATATCAACATTTATTGGGTAGGCAATGCATAAATGGGAAATCAAAGGTAAATGATACATTGCTTTCAATTCTTTTTAGAAAAAGAAATCTGAAAAGTTTAGTGTGGATTTATGTTCGGCCTCCTCGGCTCTGGCACCCCTAAGTAAAATCCATTGTAACCAGTTGTCACAATAATTTGTCAGTAGAGTCCATTTGTATCCAATTTATTGTGAGTATAAGTCTAGCCATTTTGTAAAAGTGTTTGTGTTTGAGAATAATAATAAACAAATAGCACCATGAAGACCAAGGAACATAAAGTAGTGGAGGAGCTTGAAGCAGCATTTCTGCCCCGTGATAGACTGGCAACCTGTCCAAGGTGCATCCTACCTCTCTAGAAATACGCAGCTTTAATCAAAACAGAGAGGGACATGAAAGTTCGAAATGGTCATTGAGTTCTGGGTCAAAACATCAACAAAGAGGGCATGTATCAAGTCTGTTAGCAATCAGTAAAGGATCAAATAAATCTGGCATGAATTCAATATTCACTTTCTTAAATAGGTTTTTCTTAGGTTATTGCTGAAATCTGAAGGAATTATCCAGACATTAAGCTGTTAATTGCTCCTTTTATGTTTGCCACCCTGTAAACAACTGGAAATAAAGCCAACATTAAGAATAAAAATGCATGTAGAGCTAATTGTATATATTCTTATGGTTCGTTCACCTCAATAGATTGTTTTAAGAACACACTGTTTATATAAAGGGGAAAACAAGTTTCAAGATGACCTAGAAAGGCAGAAGGAAACCTTTTCTCATCTTAGAAACTTTTAATCAGCTCCTAACATCGTTTTTGTTGCTTTAGCCCCAAAGCAACTGTGGTTGATCACACATTGTTTAAAAATACTTTCGGATAGTTATGAGCATTTCAGGCAAAAAAATACTATTCAAATAATGAGTGGTATGCTTTGTTTTTTGTTTTTTTTATACATTTAAGCTCATGGGAATTACACTACAAAAACAATTACCTAAAATGAAACATAAAACATAAGGTAAAAATTTAAAATTCACAAAAAAACTTGGGAAATTTGAACACCTAATTTGCTTGTTGTAAGGAATCTGTCTTTTACATTGCTTGCTTGATGAACATCTGCCACCTTACAGCAGCAGCACATTACAATCAGGTGCCATCAGAAACTGGACGTACAGATGAAATGGAAACCATTTGAACTTACTTCATTTTCTCATGCTCAAAGCTACAAAAATTTGTTCCCATCCCTTTTTGATAGGGCATTTTTAGCTATTATTTTATTTAGGTATAGGAGGACTCTAGGTGCAGTAAGGACAATGGGGCATGTTGATAACTAAATCAGCACCAGATCAATAAAAAAAAAATTATGTTTTGTTGCAGTAGCACAATCTCACACTATAAAAAATCATGTTATGAAATATTTGTTTGCTTATGCTTAGTTATCTCCCACACCATTTGACATGGCTGGAGCATACACTATTGCACTTTTTCTTTTAGCTCACCCCACGGGCTTTCTATAGGATTCAGGTCTGGCTGAGATGGTCATGGAAGAAACTTGTTTTTTGAGTTAGATGAACCCTTTTTGACCACTTGGCAGCATGCTTTTGGATCATTATCCTGTGGAATGACCCAGGGATGACCTATTTTTAGTTTTCTGGCAGAAGCTAGGAAGTTCCATTAAAAACCTCCTAGTATTTCAAAGAGGCCATGCTCTCCGACAAGGTTACCAAGATTTAAAAAAGAAAAGGGCCAATAATTTACAGATCCTCCACCATTCTTAAGAAAACACGTGAAGTACTTTTCCTCATATTTTTTATTTGTTTCGTTCTAGACCCTACTGAAGTTTTTGGTGCTTCAATTTTAGTCTCATGTTACCCAAACCACCCAGTGCCAAGTAAAGCTCCAGTAGTATTTAAATATGTATGGTTTCAAATTTTCCTTAATGAACACCTGGAATTCATTTCCTGCCCTCTTGGGCCTGAAAACCCCCATTAAAACAAAAACATTGGATTTCATAAGTGTGGTACACAAGAGCCTGTGGGTAAACAGACAGGATTTCTCCATTCCCAAGGTTAGATTTTGGAGATCCATTGTCTTTAATAAAGGCAGAATATGCTGTCTGTGTGTGCAGAAACAGAAGGGACAGTGGGAGAAACAGGCTGCAGCGAAAAGGCCCGTGTTGGTTTATTGAAATGCACTGGAAAGTAAACTAATTTTCTTAGCAGGTCAGAGGACTGGTTATGGTAATAAAAAGAGAGATGTCATTTGATTCAGAAGTATTTGAAGTGCTCTGTGGGTGGAGGTAGATGCTGGGGTGGGAGCAGTGTGTGAAAGAAAAAAATGTAAAGTGTGTGTGTGCGTTTTTCAGTATGCTTCCCTGCCACTATCTCTGTCTCCTCTGAGGGTAGTTATTCATGAGCTTGACCTACATGCACCCATGCTCATGTGTGAATTTGTGAGTGTGTTTGTCAACCCATGCAGGAGTAAGCGCCGAGGTTCTGGCCCGCTCTCCAAGATTCGCGAACCACTTTCACGGTCTGAACCAAAACACTCTGTCTGATATCTTTTCCCTGCAACAGATGGAAATCTTTAACCACAGTTCTGCTTTTATACTGGATGTGTAGTAGATTCTGTGGCTTAACACGCTCAATTAAACATGCCCAATTCTTCTCCTTCTCCTCTCAGAAATGTAAAGTAAAATGTTATAACTACTTGTTTTTGCACATTTACCTTGTTCTTCTTTGATTGCACATTTTTCCTGTCTGCACCATACTTTGTGTTACTTAGAGCTGCTGTAACAAGTTAATTTCTCCATTGTGAGATCAATAAAGTCTATCTTATCTTATTAAAATGGGGAAAAAAGCTAATACAAACGCATATATTTTGCAAACAAGTTTAAATAACAAAATATGGCTTTACTAGATTGCTTATTCTTTTCATGAGCATAGCTGGCCCCCTTTGTCCCTCTCCTGTCCAAAGAAAAGGTTTATAACCACGTGAAATGCAAGTGGTCTCCTAAGCAACAGCAAGCGAGTAAGCCTGAAGAAAGCTGGAGGTAGCACATTAGATCTTTGGCCTCTTCTGTCCCTTTTATGTCCCTCAGCCTGTGACAGACAGGCCTGGCTGGTAAACATGAATATGAGCAGGCTGTGTGAAGTCTACTGACGTTTGCAGACAAGGTTTTTAGCAATGAGGCAGCATTTGTATGACAGAGATGCCAGCATGCAATTCTGAGTTTGTTCTTTTTATAGTTAAGAGCATTCTAAGCTCTGATAACTTAGTAATTTCCTCCATTTTCAGCAGCTGTTTTGCACCTGTCATTTGTTTTATTTCTGCGCTGAATTCATTCAGACGCAAACATGCCCGTCAAGTCCAACACATGAGAGCAATTTAGACTTATTTTTGTGTCAGGTCTAAATGGTCCTCTCTTCAGTCACAAATACAGTGCCAAAAGTGACTGACAAGATAGAGAAAACGGTTTTTGTAAACAAGTCAGGATCTCATCAAGTCCTTCCCTGACGAGGCATTCCTCAAAACTTTTAGAGCAACATCTGACTGGAAGAAACGCCTTGGAATGGCATTTCAATGACAACAGGATCATAAATACAGTTTAGAAAATTTGATAAGAGACAATATGTTTGCAAAAACATCAGGCAGATGTGACTAGAAGGGAGGATAATTAACCTGCTGTAAAATTCCTAACCCATTATTTGTAAAGCGAGCATAACAGCAGGTCACTTTTCTATTTTCTTCCTCTCCTGTATCATATTATCACCAGATTTCAGTAGATGGTACTTTTTTCCTGTGCAGCTTATAAAATAGAAATAGCTCTTGCCTTTCAGAATCCAAACTATTTGGTTTGATTTAAGTTAAATAAATACAGTTAACATAAATTGTATATACTACATCTATACTACAAATATAGATGGGTGGCTTGCCCTCTTCAGTTTGGAGGGTAACTCCTACCTCAAGTGCAGGAGTTAAAGTATCTTGGGGTCTTGTTCACGAATGAGGGGACAATGGAGTGCAAGACCGACACACTAATCAGTGCAGCCGCAGCAGTAATAGGGACGCTGTGCCGGTTCGTTGTGGTGAAGACAGAGCTGGGCTGAAAAGGGAAGCTCTCGATTTACCTGTTGGTTTACGTTCTTACCCTCACCTATGGGCATGAACTTTGGGTCATGACTGATGGAAAGAAGATCCCGGATACATGCAGCTGAAATGAGCTTCCTCCGCAGGGTGGCAGGGCACTCCCTTAGAAATAGGGTGAGGAGCTCGGCCATCCGGGAGGAGCTCGGAATAGAGCCGCTGCTCCTCCACATCGAGAGAAGCCAGCTCAGGTGGCTCGGGCATCTGTTTTGGATGCCTCCTGGACACCTCCCCAGGGAGGTGTTCTAACCACATCCCACCGGGAGGAGGCCCATGGGACACCCCATGGCACACTGGAGGAAATATGTCTCTCGGCTGGCCTGGGAACGCCTCGGGCTTCCCCCAGAGAAGCTGGAGGTGGAGTCTGGGGAGAGGGAAGTCTGGGCATCTCTACTAAGTCTGCTGCTCTCGCAACCCGGTCCCTGATAAGCAGAAGATGACGAGTACGAGTATAAATATACTTTATGGTAATTTATATTTACAAATGTTTAGTGTGCAAACGGTCAGCTAAGAGGTTTACTTACTAGGTATAACTATTTGTGGACTATAGAAGGACACATTAACTCAGGTTTGTACACATTTAGTCCCCACAATCTTTGTGAATTTCCTCCTGAGACTTCAGAGGAAGTTCTAGGGTAGATTTGACTCAGGTGGTTCAGTAGGTTTTACAAATAACCTTTGAAAACTCAAACTGTGCCACACACAGCAAAAATGGAAGACATTTAGGGCTGAAATTACTATCATTAGGGCTTTATTTTCCTCTTTAGTGGATAGTGCAGTGAATAGTGGCTTTACAAGGCTTCCCAAAGTCCATTATAACATTAACAAATTGCTTCCATTTTCTTTACTAATATTCCTATAACTTGGTGAGATAATTAAGCTGAATGAGATGGCTTTAATGTGGATCAGCTAATAAAGAGGTTTGATGGCAATTTTCTCAGACTGGTCAATGGCTAAGGTGCATTAAGGAAAGCAGGTTACCTTTATTGCAAATATGCACCAACAGATTACATGATTGTTCTGACAATACTGATGTATCTATAGAAAAAAGTGTCCTTTCAGTGAAAACAATTGCACCTATTTTGTGATATTGGTAATACAGCCACTGGCAAAAACATCGCAATATTCAAGGAGTTTAGTCTGGACCACATTTGTTTTGTGGATCTGGAGAAGATCTGTGACTATATCCCTTCCTGTATCTTCAATTCAATTCAATTCAATAAACTGAATTGAATTCAATTCATTTTTATTTATATAGCGCCAATTCACAACACATTTTGTCTCAAGGCACTTCACAAAAGTCAGGTACATACATTACAATTAATCCTAATCATTGAACAGTGCAATCAGATTCAGTTATTTGTTCAAATTGGATAAAAAGTTTTTCTATCTAAGGAAACCCAGCAGATTGCATCGAGTCAGACACTTGTAGCAGTCACTCCTCCTGGATGAGCATGTGGCGACAGTGGACTGGCATTGACTTTGCAGCAATCCCTCATATTGACCATGCATGTAGCGACAGTGGAGAGGATAAACTCCCTTTTAACAGGAAGAAACCTCTAGCAGAACCAGGCTCAGTGTGAGCGGCCATCTGCCACGACCGACTGGGGGTTAGAGAGAACAGAGCAGAGACACAAAGAGAACAAAGAAGCACTGATCCGGGAGTACTTTCTATGGGAAGTAAAAGTAAATGTTAATGGATGTAGCTCCTTTAGTCGTTTCACCTAGAAAGAAAGAACATATAAACTCTGAGCCAGCTTTCAAGGTTAAAGTCTGAAAGAGAGCACATAGAGTTAGTCACAATAAAAGCTCAGCCAGTAGCCATGTCTAGGAGAGAGAAAGGGTTAAACACTAAAAGACAGGGCCATGTGGATCATCGGTAGAGGGTGAGCATTAAGTTGTTGCCAGCAGAAGCTCGGATTGACTAAGCAGTTTCTTTTTTAAAGACTCCGGTCCAAAGACGACAACTTCTGTCTTGTCTGACTTTAGAAGCAAAAAATTTAAAGTCATCCAAGTTTTTATATCTTCCAGACATACTTGTAGTCTATCTAACTGGTTGGGTTCATCAGGATTTATGGATTAGTAAAGCTGAGTATCATCAGTGTAATCTATGCTGCCTGATAATTTGACCTATTGGAAGCATATATATAGTAAAGAGAATTGGCCCCCGTACTGAACTCTGTGGTACTCCACAATTAACCCTGGAGTTTAAAGATGATTTATCATTTACATGAACAAACTGGAATCTGTCGAACAAATAAGATTTAAACCAGCCTAGCGCTGTTCCCCTGATCCCTACAGCATATTCCAGCCTTTCTAAGAGAATATTGTGATCGACTGTATCAAATGCAGCACTGAGATCTAAGAGGACAAGTACAGACACAAGTCCATTATCTGAGGCAATAAGAATATCATTAGTGACTTTCAGCAGAGCTGTTTCAGTGCTATGATGAGCTCTGAAACCTGACTGAAACTCTTCAAACAGGTCATTGTTGTGTAAATGCTCACACATTTGATTAGCAACTATTTTCTCAAGAATTTTAGATAAGAATGGAAGATTGGATATCGGTCTGTAATTTATTAAGTCATCTCGATCAAGCAAAGGTTTTTTAAGTAAAGGTTTAATTACAGCTACCTTAAAAGCCTGTGGTACATATCCATTTACTAAAGATAGATTAATCATATCTAAAATTGGGCTAGTAATCAGAGGGAACACGTCCTTAAATAATTTGGTTGGGGTTGGGTCTAACATACAAGTTGATGGTTTAGATGAAGCTAATATTTCTGATAACCCAGGAAGCTCCACAGGATCAAAACAGTCCAAACACAAATCAGGTTCTACAGTTATTTTCAATGTTGTTTCACTTGCTGAGGATGAAGTAATCATCTTCGGGAGTATGTCAAAAGATTTTATTTTAATAGAATCAATTTTATTTAAGAAGAATCCCATAAAGTCATGACTGCTAAGAGCTAAGGGAATGGATGGCTCAACAGAGCTATGACTCTGTGTAAGTTTAGCAACTGTACTAAAGAGAATCCTGGGATTATTCTTCTTCTCTTCTATTTATGATGAGAAATAAGCTGTTCTGGCTTGGCGAAATGTCTTTTTATACAACAATAGGCTATTTTTCCAGATTAAGTAGGAATCCTCTAGGTGTGTAGAGCGCCATTTTCTCTCCAATTTTCTAACGTTGTGCTTTAAAGTATGCAGCTCTGAATTAAACCAGGGAGCCGGCATCGTGTGATAATGATCTACTATAATGAAATTTTCTTTCAGGTGTGGAGTACTCGGTTAAATTAAACTCAAAGGTTATTAAGAAATGGTCAGACAGGACAGGGTTATGAGAAAATATTATCTCTTTACACTCAATGCCATATGTCAGCACAAGGTCCAGAGAATGAAGACAAAGGTGGGTAGGTTTGTTAATGTTTTGAGCAAAGCCAAATGAGTCTAAGATAGCATTAAAGGCAATATTTAAGCTATCACTTTCAGTGTCAACATGAATGTTAAAATCCCCCACTATAATAACCTTATCTGTATTTAACGCTAAATCAGATAAAAGGTCTGAAAACTGATCTAAAAATTGAGAGTAAGGGCCTGGTGGACTGTACAAAACAACAAACAGAAGTGGTTTTAGTGCTTTGCAATTTGGATGAGGAAAACTAAGGATTAAATACTCAAAAGAGTTGTAGCTATTGATTGGTCTGAGACTAATCAATAAATCGGACTGAAAGATGGTTGCTACTCCTCCTCCTCGCCCAGTATTTCGAGGAATGTGAAAATTTAAATAATTAGTAGGAGTTGACTCATTTATAGTAACATAATCCTCTTGCTGCAGCCAGGTTTCTGTGAGGCAAAATAAATCAATCTGATTGTCAGAAATCAGGTCACTAACTAGCAATGTCTTTGAAGAGAGAGATCTTCATGTTCAGTAGGCCACATTTAATTGTTTTATTTTTCTTCTTAGTCTGAGTTGTGTTTATTTTTATGAGATTTTCCTGATTTCCTCCTTTTAGATAATTTTTTAATCTATTCAATTTTGGCCGTGGGCGAGACACTGTCTTAATAGGGTAATGGGTGGGTAGCAGTACAGAAGCTGCAGAGAGGAGTGTTAAACTACGACTCTGCTTCCTGGTCTGAACCCTGGGTTGTCAGAGTTTTGGAGAACTAATAAATTCGGCCAGATTCCTTGAAAGAAGACCTGCTCTAGCAAGTGGACATCCCATCATCCGATCGACCAGGTTTTCCCCAGATGTTCGCCATTATCTTTGTATCAAAAATCGACTGAAAGAGGGTTTGCTACTCTCCTCCTCCCCATATTTGGATGTGAAATTAAAAATAGTAGAGTGACTCATTATAGTACATAACTCTTCTGCGCCAGTTTGGGGGGGGGTGAGGCAAAATAAATAAATCTGATTGTCAGAAATCAGGTCTAACTAGCATGTCTTTGAAGGAGGAATCTTCATGTGTAGCCACATTAAATGTTTTTTTTTTTCTCTAGTCGAGTTGTGTTTTTTTTATGAGATTTTCCGATTCCTCCTTTTGATAATTTTTTAATCTATTCATTTTGGCCTGGGCGAGACACTGTCTTAATAGGGTATGGTGGGTAGCACAGAGCTGCAAGGGGTTAAACACGACTCTGCTCTGGTCTGAACCCTGGTGTCATTATTTTTGGAACTATAAATCGGCCCAGATTCCTTGAAAGAAACCTGCTCTAGGCAAAGTGGGACGGATGCCATCTATCCGGATCGACCAGGTTTTCCCCAAGATGTTCGCCAATTATCTTTGTAATCAATAAATCGGACTGAAAGATGGTTGCTACTCCTCCTCCTCGCCCAGTATTTCGAGGAATGTGAAATTTAAATAATTAGTAGGAGTTGACTATTTATAGTAACATAATCCTCTTGCTGCAGCCATTCTGTGAGGCAAAATAATCAATCTGATTGTCAGAAATCAGGTCACTAACTAGCAATGTCTTTGAAGAGAGAGATCTTCATGTTCAGTAGGCCACATTTATTGTTTTATTTTTCTTCTTAGTCTGAGTTGTGTTTATTTTTATGAGATTTTCCTGATTCCCCTTTTAGATAATTTTTAATCTATTCAATTTTGGCCGTGGGCGAGACACTGTCTTAATAGGGTAATGGGTGGGTAGCAGTACAGAAGCTGCAGAGAGGAGTGTTAAACTACGACTCTGCTTCCTGGTCTGAACCCTGGGTTGTCAGAGTTTTGGAGAACTAATAAATTCGGCCAGATTCCTTGAAAGAAGACCTGCTCTATGCAAAGTGGGACGGATGCCATCTATCCGGATCGACCAGGTTTTCCCCAAGATGTTCGCCAATTATCTTTGTAGCCCACATCGTTTTCAGGACACAACCTAGACAGCCAGGGGCTGAATGACAGCATGCGGGTAAACATGTCATCACTGGTCAGATCAGGTAAGGGACCAGAGAAAATTACGGAATCTGACATTGTTTTGGCAAATGTACACACTGAAGCAACACTAAGTTTGGTGACGTCTAATTGGTGTAATCGAGTGTCATTCCGCCAGTGTGAACAACAGTCTTACTGTATTTACGCTTATCCTTATTTATTTAAAGGAGTCCCCAAGGGCCAGTTTCAAGTAGGATTTGATGTCGCCCGTTTTGGCCCCCAGCAAACATTTGACTATGGTGGCTGGACTCTCTAGTGCCACAGTTCTGACTATGGAGCTGCCAATTACCAGAGTCGGCTTCTCAGCAGGTGTGTCGCTGTGTGGGGAAAATTTGTTGGAAACACAAACGGGTTGGGCTGGGATCTAGGACTATCCTTTCTACATACCGCCACCCAACCGGCCTGAGATCCCGGCCGCGTGGGATCAGTAACTCCGTGCTCGCTAAGGGGCCTCGGCTATCTGCTAGTTCTATCTGCCTCCAAAGCTACAAATATTCTACATTTATTATACGTGCTATTATCAGTAATGGAGCCAAATGAGTAACTGAATATCTGACACAGAGAGCAGGAGAGAGTAGGAGACTCAGAGAGAGACGGAAGAACAACAGGATTGGTAGCCATGGTGGAGGTAAAGCTAACGCTACGCTAACGACCCCTAACCACTTCGAGAAAAGCTGTGTGAAACACAGAGGGTCCCCAAACGTTAAGTGCAGCAACAGAAAATGTGTGTGTTAACATGCTTATGTGTTAGAATAAGTCAGAAAGAAAGAAGAGCTGCTCCATCCAAAGTGGGATGGATGACGTCTCTCCGGATCAGACCAGGTTTTCCCCAAAATTTCGCCAATTATCAGTGTAGCCCACATTGTTTTCTGGACACCACCTAGACAGCCAGCGGTTGAATGACAGCATGCGGCTAAACATGTCGTCACTGGTTAAATCGGGGAGGAGACCAGAGAAAATTACAGAGTTCGACATTGTTTTGGCAAACTTACACACCGAAGCAACACTAATTTCGGTGACTTCCGATTGACGGTGTCATTACCGCCAGCGTGAATAACAATCTTACTGTATTTACTCTTATCCTTAGCCAGCAGTTTCAGGTATGATTTGATGTCGCCCGTTCTGGCCCCTGGCAGACATTTGACTATGGTCGCTGGTGTCTCTAGTGCCACGTTTCTGACTATGGAGCTGCCAATTACCAGAGTTGGCTTCTCAGCGGGTGTGTCGCTGAGCAGGGAAAATCTGTTAGAAACGCAGAAGGGTTGGTGGTGACCTGTGGGCTGGGATCTAGGACTATGCTTTCTACGTACCGTCACCCAGCCAGCCTGAGATCCCGGCAGCGCGGGCTCTGCCGGAGGACTGCTACGGGGATCTACCCTCGGTGGCTCCGCTATCTGCTGGTTTTTCAACAGCACGGAGCCGGGCCTCTAAATCCGACACCCTCGTCTCCAAAGCTACAAAAATGCCACATTTATTACACGTACCATTATCACTAAAGGAGGCAGAGGAGTACCTGAACATCTGACAGAGAGAGCAGGAGAGAGGAGGAGACTCAGTATCTTGTGGGGTGTGTTGTGACAGTATGGGGTACCTGGGTTGCTTAGAGAGGTATCCAGTCTTTATAGAACCAAAGTTCTAGCTGAGTTTTTTCTTGGCACAATCCTGATTCCAGCAATGCTTTTGTCGCTGCACATCGTGTTTGTTTGCTTTTTCTTATGCTACTCTAGTCTCCAATTAAAATGGCGCCACCTTAACTCTCCTATATACTCATCCTCTTGTCTCTCCTCACCTTAGGGCGCCCAGACGTGGTCGAGTCCATTCCAGACGACCCTACTTACAACGTCAGCAGCGAGCTTACCCTGGAGGTGAGTGCCAGCGACGATAACACCATCATCGCCTGTGTCGTCGACCACGACTCTGTGAAACCTGGGGAGAAGAAAAGTGAGCAGTCTCTGCGGGTATTGTGTAAGTCACCTGGGACTCTGAAGGGTTTGCTGAGATAATGAGTGGTGAGAGGCGAGAAAATACAACAAGTACAGGATGAAAAAGGGAGAGAAATGCAAACTAATATATTTAACTGCTTTGCTTCTTTATAGTCTTCCCTAACCTTTTTATTGGAAAGTATGAATACATCCACCCGTTTTTGTAGTTTGACCTAAATTGTGCCAGTCTGTAAAAACAAAAAGACAGGAATTTCATCTTCCTGTCCTGCTGCACTCAGCTAGAGTTGAGCCACAGTGGGTAAGAAGAGCACTTAATCAGCTAAAATAAAACTGCCGACTGAAGGTGTGAAGTCTGTGTGGGTGCTGCCCCCCTGTGGACAAGGTTCAGGTACTGCAACCCATAGGTAAAGTGATGGTGTTGTGTAAGGGGGTTATGTCACGATGGGATGATGCATCCACAATGCACACAATATAAGATGCAGATTGGAATGAATGGGACTGTCTGTGGTGTGTATGTACGTCTCCAACTCCTGTGTTATGTAACTGCAGTGTGTTTCTGTCTGCATGTGTTCATTTTGTGATTATAGATGCCCCTGAAGTAGCGATCAACCCTGACGAGAGGATGGCGATAGAGGGGCAGAGGTTTTCTC
Source organism: Crenichthys baileyi (assembly GCA_036173005.1). NCBI lineage: Eukaryota > Metazoa > Chordata > Actinopteri > Cyprinodontiformes > Goodeidae > Crenichthys > Crenichthys baileyi. The sequence continues at coordinate 142,514 of JAHHUM010002748.1, read as the reverse complement.
TGCAGTGTTCAGGCAAAGGCAACCCTGAGTAAGAAAACCACACACACATTCCTTTTTCATGTCACCCAGCTTACAGAAATAGATAAAGTTTTTTCAGATATACACTTACCTACAGTATGCCTTTTTATATACAAACAACTGTTGCTATGTTGTCTATCTAAAATCATTTTAAATTGTGTCAGGTTACAACCTAAACCTCAATGTATTTTATTTGAATTTTATGTTGGACCAGAAAAAAAGTAGTGTATATTAGGGGTAAAAAGAAAATGCATGTTTGCACGTTTTAAGCATCTTTTAAAAACAGGCTGCTGTCCTTATACTTTAATACCGCTAAATAAAATCCATTGTCATCAATTACCTTCAGAAGTTAAATAAACAGTAAATAAAGTCTACCTGTTCATAAAAGTCCAGCGGTTCTGTGAATAGAACTTCAAAGGTTTGTTAGAGAACAATAGTGAAAAAAAGCACCATAAAGACCAAGGACAAGTAAGGGAGACAGATGATGGGAACTTTAGAGCATCAGGGTAAGATTATTTAACAGTATCTAATGCTTTGAACGTCTCATAAAGCACTTTTTGATCCATCATCTTAACATGGAAATGGTATGACACTTGTAAAGCTACCAAAATGTGGGTGTCTACCTAAACACCCAGATCATGAACAGAGACCATTAAAAAGAAATGCAGCCACAAGGTAGTACAACAAATCAGGCCTGCATGGAAGAGTGAATAGACGAAAGCCATCGCTGAAAGAAAGCCATAAGAAGTCCTGTTTGCAGTTTTCTACAAGCCATGTGAGGGATACAGAATGAAATAACATTTTCTGGCCTACTTTAGAAATGTCATTTGCACACAATGAACATTACCCTGACACACCATTCCCTAAGACGAAACAAAGTTATGGTAATATCATGCTGTGGGGCTTTTCTTCAGTAGGGATCAGGAAGCTGGTATAAGCTGATGGGAAGGTTGACTGGGATAAGTACAGGGCAGTCCTGGAAGAAAACCTGTTGGAGGCTGTGAAAGTCTTAAGATTGAGGCAGCAGTTCTCCTTTCAGCAGGAAAACAACCCTAACCAAACTAAAATAGATACAATGGCTTGATTTAGATCAAGCCATATTTTTATGTTAAAATGGCCCAGGCAAACTGTAATTGATAAACTCTGGCAGGACTTGAAAATGAATGCTTACAGATGCTCTATCCAATCTGACCCTGAGCTTTTAGGGAAGGAAGAATGGCCCAAAATGTCAGTCTCTAGATGTGCAAACATGGCAGAGACCCCAAAGACTGGCAGCACGGTGAAAGGTAGTTCCACAAAGTATTGCCTCGGGTAGCTGAATGCAAATGTACACCGCACTTTTCATAGTTTTATTTGTTAAAAATTTACTCTTATAAACAGTGTATTTTTCTTTTTAACTTGCAATTATGCACCGTTTTCGGTCTGTCCCATAAAATCCAATTAAGACATGTTGAAATAGTTATAATGTGACAAAATGTGAAAAACAATTGTTGGGTAACAACACTTTTGCAAGGTTCAGCTCAACTGATCTCTCAAATCTGTGTCTAATAAAACTTTGACAAGTGTGAACTTAAGGTTACACATCCTTGCTTTCTCTCACAGAACTGGAAACTTTAAGCCAGCGAGATCTACTCAGAGCTTTTGTGAGCTCAGTTTGGACTCAAAGTGTGTTTTCACAATAAAATATGACAACTAAGTCTATAAAAAATGGCTGTTGAACTAAGGGTCAGTGCTCACATAGGCTGTTTGGTTTAAAGAAACAGGATGGGGACAGTCTGAATAGCTCTCGATGCCAAAGGTGATACTTTCACCTCTGGTTGTACTCTCCAGTATCCATTTAAGAAATTCATTCTTTTTCTGCAAATCTCAGCAGAATGATTCTATTAGGGCTTCACGGTGGTTCAGGTATTAGCACTGTTTCCTTGTATCAAGAAGGCCGTTGGTTAAAATCTGGTGTTCTGGGGTCTTTCTGCATGGAGTTTGCATGTTCTCCCCATGCATGTGTGGGTCCTCTCTGCGTTCTCCAGCTTCCTTGCAAAGTCCAAAAACGGGCATTTTGTGTAACTGGGAGGTATGATGTGTGGTCGTTTGTCCTGTAATAGATGGCTGAACTGTCCTGTTGTACCTAACCTCTTGCCCAATGACCGCCGCATATAGATACCAGCCCCCTCATTTTAACAACAAAACTGACAAACAGTTGCTCTACAAAAACCTTAGCTCAGAGGGTTTAAAAGCAACGACAATGAGTCCTGCAGATGCTAAAGCCAAATCAGCATGAGCTGGTTCATGTTGTAAATCTTTATAATGGTAAGCGGAACAACTGGGGCTCATTTCAAAGGACCTAAAAGTACAACACCAAGGGCGAGGTGGTAAAGACAAAAGGGGGAGCTTTACTTCAAAAAGAAGATGTAAGGTTACAGAAACCAGGTGGGAAAAACAACTCAGGAGGAGCAGCCAGAGGCAGAATCTGATACATAGGAGGGACTCATCAGGAATAGTTGAACACTGAAAAGTTACAACACTGAGCTCAAAGGAGAAGACTGGTGACCTACCATGGGTTTAAATACTAAAGAACTGATTAGTGAAGTGGCATCAGATGAACAGAAGAAAGGGTAAAAAGGAAAATATCAGGTTCAGACCCTCAGACTCAAGACATCGCATCTGAGGGAGTGAGTTCTTTAGGGTTTAAAATTGTTTAAAACAGAGGAAATAATGAGACCTGCCATTGTGAGTTGCCTGGAAACAATGCATCATCAACACAGCAAAAAAATGTCTTACTTTCTTACTTTCTTACTTTATTACAGCAGTTATACGTTGCAGCATATCAGGAGGAAACCCATTAGATTACAATAAATGCTTTCAGGACTTTTACTGTAAATTTGATGAAATTGCAGTAAAATCGCCAAGAATATAGATTTCTTCCGTCATTATTTGGATTATATTCATAAATTATAATTTTTTTATCGGAACTCAGAGCAAGTCAGAAAACCCAGGATGTATAACCAGATTCACATAAATAAAGACTTTGATATGTCTGTATCAGAGCCTGAATCTGTGTCAATTGGACCTCCCCGAGTCTTCATGTGTCTCTTTATGTTTAAGGTCTCATTAGGTTTAAGCAATTTACTGACTACCTAATTAGCGTGCAGGGGTAATTAGGATCTTTAAAGGAAAAGCAACTTGTTCCAAATATTCTTGTGTCACAGTCAGACACTTCAAAAAAAGCTGTAACAAGATTTTCTTTATACCTTTTACTTTTTTATCTCTTTGGGTGAAATTATGTTAAAACTGACTAAATGTATTTGATCTTATTTAGTAGTGGAAGCCTCATTTAGACGTGTTAATTCTTATCTTGCAGCTTGTCTTTGTAAAACGTACAGTGATCCCATAATAACAGGTTAGACTGTTGCAGCTCTTATACAAAACGAAGCTTGATGTAGAGGGTTTCCAGAGAGGATTGCTACACTCCTTAAAATAAGATTGTGATAAAAGGTTATGCAATGTTAATAACTTACTTGCAGTTGGATTTTTTTTTATTGTTTTCCTTTTGAATAAACACAGTCAAGTTCCTCCTGGAGGAAACTAATGGCTGGGCTGAAGGAAGCCAAGACCAAAGTACATTTTTGTTATTTAAAACAACTCCAGTCTCAAAAATGTCACAGTGCTGTAGAAGAAACTGTTGAATTATGGTCACATTATGATGAAATAGTTATTTCAAAAAGCCCCCTTCACAATTTATTGGTAGCCGCGGTAAAAATGAGTAAAATGCCTCAAAAATAAATGAATCTCTGTATTGCAAAGAAGAAACATTCACATTTAGAAATAATTGGGAAATAATCATTTTTATGAAGTCACCACTGTTTCTAGGAAGAAATTTATTTTTTTAGGTAAAGTGTGTATGAACTTTTATTTAGAATTCCATTTCCTGTTCCTGTTCCTGGGGTATAAATACGACATCAAACAGAGGCCAATTTCTTTTTGCAGGAGAACATGTCATTAAAGTAAAGCACACGTTTTCATTATTCATAGTATCGATAAGAAAATAGATACTGTCCAAAACACTTACTGTCAGAGCAATAATTAAAATGTTTAAAACTGCTGAAACTAACACAGAAAAGGGGCATCTGGGGGTCTCTATAACAATGATTAGGCTCTTTCTACATCAAAACTAGTTGTTAGGAAGGGGTGTCAGAAGAACACATTTTATGTTTTATGAAAACATATGGCATTTGCTAAACTCTACTGAGACTTTAAGTGGAACTGCGTGTTTTAGACAAACTCAGCATTGAGTTTCTTTTTGAAGAAACAACTTCAGGTGGGGGCTGCACGGTGGCGCAGTTGGTAGCACTGTTGCCTTGCAGCAGGAAGGTCCTGGGTTCGATTCCCGGCCGGGGGTCTTTCTGCATGGAGTTTGCATGTTCTCCCCGTGCATGCATGCACCGGGTACTCTGGCTTCCTCCCACAGTCCAAAGACATGCCTGTTAGGTTACTTGGTTACTCTAGGTGCCCTTAGGTGTATGAATGAGTGTGTCCATGGTTGTTTGTGTGCTGCCCTGCGATGGACTGGCGACCTGTCCAGGGTGTACCCCGCCTCTCGCCCATAGATAGGCATCAGCTCCCCCGCGACCCACTATGGAATAAGCGGTAGAAAATGACTGACTGACTTCCAGGTGGAATTGGTGTGAAACAAAGGATGAGTGTGTGGATCAGCATGCCCAGTGTACATTACAGTGGAGGATCTGTGTGGGCCATTTTCTCTTCCAGAGACCCTGTCGACCAAGTTAGAGTGCATTGCATCATGGAAATTTTATAAATCAACTAGGACTACATTTTAAAGGTTTATAAAATAGTGTTTGCATCAACCACTGATATTTTTGATGCTGGAATTCCTTATTAGACTAGCCACTCGCTTCAGACTCTAGGAGTAAATAATAAATACACCTAATAAAGACACTAACTAAAACTAAGTTTTTACTGTTCATAACCTTTAAACAGAACTTTAAGTCTAAAATACTGAATGGAAGCCCATAATGAAGACACAAACATGTAAACACTCTTGAAATTTAAGTAAATGCATTAAATTACACAGCAAGTTTATAATTTTTAGCACAAATTAACCTATCAAAAATATACCCACACCTGCATGGTTCTTGTGCAGGTACCAGAAACAAAAGAGATCTGAAACACTTGTAAGTAATCACACATTAACATGTTCAATTTCTGACAACCGCCTGTGCAAATAGTTACTTGTTTAAACATGACTCGGGAAAAAAAAAACATAGCAGCTGCTTGTACAAGCTCTCATGTTTTCACTCATATAGTTTGTACACAATTCCTCTGCAGGCAACACACAGAAACAAGCCAAGGTCTTAAATCCTGCCCACACAAATACAATCTTCCACTGGCCTCTCTGCATTATAGATGAACCTTCATCGATCCTCTCCGCTATCCTCCTGCTCCTCTCCTCCCTGCCTCTACCCATCCTTTCCGTCATCTGATATCTCTCCAGTTGTGTGTCACTCACACCTCGTTTGCTGCTCTCCGCCTTGTCACGCCGCCTCCTTGCCCTCCACCACTACCACCTCTATCTGCCCTTTCTTACAATTCTCCTTCTTCTCTCAATGTTCACCTTTTCACCCCAAACTCCCCATCAGCTTGGCTGTCCTGTCCTCTTTCCCTCACTCCAGCGTAGTCGCCCTGTCACTGTTTCATGGGAGGACTGAGGAAGAAGACTAACTGCTAAGAATGACTGTCAGGTGAAAAACAGAGGGGACCGAGGAGAAGGAGGTGTCTGTCATTGCATGTATGCATCGATACATGAAAAGTGGCTACAATGAAGTCCTAGGGGCAGATCTGCTGAAAATCTGTCTTTGATACAATAGCACTCACTGGATGAAACCCTCCTTTTGAATTATGCATGCTCTTACATGAGGAATGGCCCCGCGCTGCAGTAATAAATGGCTCTTTCTTGTCATAATGGACTTGTCAGCGCAAGAGTTCAGGAGATTCTATAAATATACTGCAAGGCCAAATATCACATTTTAGAGCAAGAACACCTAAAAACCCTGAAACTATGAAACATGAATAAATCACAATAGGCCTTTCCATTGCTATGTAAATCAAATAAGTAATTTATTTAAAACACTTTTCTGACACAAAAACAGGCTTTTTGAGTCATGCCCCCAGAACTAGATACTAGATGTTTACTGATGATGTAGTGTCAGTAGAGAACTTCGCTTGAAACTGAATTGATCCGTGTTACTATCTATTGATTTAAACAGAGATCTTCTTGGCCACAATTAACTTTTAATATAAATGTTAAATAGATGTGTGGTCCTTTGCTAGCAACACAGAAAAACATACACATTATAGAGAACCCTGAGCATCCTCTTAATAAATCTGTTGTACAACAGAGTGTCTTCAGCCAGAGGCTTCTTCAGATCTGCTGTAAGAAAGACCGCTACAGGAGACAACTTCCTGCCCACAGCCATAAGCATCTATGATGGCTCTTTGAGGAAACATGCGTAATATGAGCTACAAAACCATTTAATTTCCCTTTGGGATATTAAGAGTACTTTTGAATTTAATTTAACTGAATACTGATCAGGTTTGGTACAAATCTATGCAGGAAACTTTGGTGAATGCTGAATAAGTAAACAGGTAAGGAAAAAGGACTTTTCACCCACCAAAACAGTCTCACTGTTTTTGCTCCAGGATTTTAAAACTCAAGACAGTTCATGTCAAGGCTAGACCGATTGCTCGAACAGGGAGTCAACAGCCAGACCATAAGCGTTGTTTGAGTGAATCAAGTTCTTCAGATGAGAAAAAGCTTCTTTTTACAGCTGTTTTTGTTTTTTTGTGTCTTTAGTCTAAATGTCTGGTGATGCCAACAGATCACTTTAAATCAATTACTGCTACCTCCAAATGTTCCTCTTGCTCATTTAGCCCTGATAATGAGCTTCAGCAGTGAATCCCTTTTACTTGTGTCTGAGCCAAATGAATAAGAGTGTTGCTGCTCTCTGACTTAATTTAAATATTTGAACTTCCGTTTCATCCACCACATACATAGCATTATCTTGAAGTGACTTTTAAAAAATTTTCACATAGATAAAGAAACAGCGTTTGTGTTTGTTTTGTATAATAATGATTATCTGCCAAAGTAAGGTTTGTGCCCCACACCATTCGGTAAAACGGTTGATAACACAGTGGCATTTAGCGGGGTTTTGGTTAATAATTATCAATTATTGATGACAATTAACTAAGTGTAGTTATTAAGTGCTGTGAGCCCAGTAATCATAACATCAGAATGTATCTCTGATTTATATTTGTAAGACATGCTTTTTGGTTAGAATTCAGTACTTCTGAATTGTTATTTTAGTTATAATTTTTGGGAAATATTTATAATCAATAATAATAATCTCTTACATTTTGCCATCGCAACTTTTGACTTGGTGGACATGTGTTATGCATTGATGATCGGGTTCAGAGTTTGAAATATGTCATTTATACGCAACTTTGCGTGCGCCTTGACTCCCTTTTGCTTTCTTAGTTTACTTTCATGCTTTTATACGGATGTCTCAATTTTGAATGTGGAAATAAAAACGGTTGTGAGCTACAGGTCTGAGCACAACTGAAAAGGAGAAGTATTAAGAATAATGACGTGCTCTTTATAGGATAATAATGTATTGTGCATAGAGAAGTTTCAGAAAGCGCTATTTAAAATAAGAGTATCGAAGAAGAGAATGGCAAAATTGGAGGTGGAAAGGGAAGAAAAACAAAGAGGCAAAGGATGGTAGTGTGAAGTGAAGCAAGGCGAAGTGTGGGAGGAAGGGAGACAGAAAGATATTGTGACAAGCAACAAATGACCAAGACAGGTAGCGAGAGAGAAAACAAGAGGGACTCTGTGTGTGTGTGTGTGTGTGTGTGTGTGTGTGTGTGTGTGTGTGTGTGTGTGTGTGTGTGTGTGTGTGTGTTCCTGTCTTGGCATCACAGTGAGAACCATTTTCCCGATTTCACCATCAAATTGAGGACCGTTGGTACCAAAGTGAGGACATTTTGCTGGTCCTCACGACCTATTTTGCTAACGGTTAGCTTTAGGACTAAGGTGTTAATTGAGTTTAGGTTAAGGTTAGGGTTAGGCATGCACTGGTAATGGTTAGGTTTAGGGTTATTGTCAGGGTTAGGGCATAGAAAGGGTTGAAAATGACTGAAAATGAATGGAAGTCAATGGGAGTCAACACATGGTCCTCACTACATATAGCAAAACAAGAGTGTGTGTGTGTGTGTGTGTGTGTGTGTAAACGAAAAAGGAGAAGGATGGGAGCCTGCCCAGTTGTGTGAATCGCCGCTTGTGGATGAGCTAGTGTCCAATCAAATCAGATACAGGTCGCCCCTGCAGCTGTCAGTCAAAACCCAATCACCGCGCCAACACCTTTCCTCCGACACACCTAGCCACTCAGCTCCTTCTCTTCCCATCGAGCTGCCCTCCCCAATCAGACTCAATAAATGTCACACTCCATTCCCCTATACACACGTTTTTTCCTGAGTAGTTTCATTGTTTTAGGTTTAAAAGAATGGCTAAGCGTATCTAATTCTTTCCTGTTTCTTTGAGGCCCAGCAGCAAAAAAGAAAGGCAGGAACTAGTGCTGTACAATCTTTTATATTTCCTATCTATTTGATCAACGCAGCCAACAACTGTTCATAATCTCATCACATTTCCACTCCTCTATTCATTTTACAAGTTAAGCTCCTCTTCCCATGTTCATTTACCACATTTAAAGGCAATAAGGTTTGAAGAACTGGAACATATTTCATGCAGGCATCTGTAAGTGTGCAAGTTCATGGTCAGCTTTAGGAAACAGCAGGAGGAATGTATAAGATTACACTAAGCTGTAAATTATTTTAGGAAATTTCTGCCTATGCTTAACTTCAGTCTTACTGTCAATGGTTACCTTGGGAATACCACTAGTTTTATAGCTACACCTACTTTAACTCATATAAGACATCTGCAATCCTATGATAAAGAAATAATCTTCTCTTTTTGATGCTCCAAATTACATTTTTGCTGTGGTGCTTGCGGCATTGTTTGAACGAGTTTCTGTTACAAGCTCCTTTTCACATTCAAGGTTTCAAAAATAATTGTGTTTCACAAATCATGTATTTTTTTTCCAAATCAAACAGGAGCTAAAATGAAACATTGAAGAAAAATAAAATGAATAACAAAAATAAAACCTTATACAACAATTTCAATGCAAGCAAAAGTAGTGGCCTTTACCTGGATTTAAATCTCCCAGATGTATCTTGAAAATTACAAATGCAGTTCCAAATGTAGATTAAAACAGTTGTCTCTTCCCCCCGCACCCAAAGACATAATTTGCTGGGCATAATACAATAATTAATCCTGTATTATTAAATTGCTAAAATAGTGAAATCATGGTAGAACAGCAAAAGGACAATAAGCATTTTCTCTTCGAAAACCATCTAAATTGATGGAGATGATTAAGAGACTCTTATTATAACTTAAGAAAAGACATCATGTGGTGTTCTCCATCCTAGAGCATTCTGCAGTGGACCCAAAACCCACCACAATAACACCACATTTCAGCATCACTGGCTTTCAATAGAAACCATCTAGAAGAGCTGGCAGAAATTACATCACTATCTCCAGGATTACCACAAAAAAAAAAGAAAACATCAGTTCAATGACACTCGCTTGTGTTTGTCCTGCAAAATGTTAGGAAAAGTCTCCTAACAATGTAACTGCACAGAGTCCTGCTGCATGAGACAGCTTTGTTTGGACGATGTAATCAATGCCGAAGCACTCATTGCACTTTTTCAAACATTGCACAAAGCTTTTTGATGGCTCTGGTAGTGAGCACTGCTGCAGCCGGCTGCTTTGCATTTCCAAGCACAGGAAGAGCAGGGAAAACGCCACCAAAGAAATACCGCACATGTTGCAGCTCCACATGTGGAGCATAAAGTATGCAAGGGCTAACCAACCAGACATTGTGGTGAGTGACAAAGCAAAGGAAGAGTGCAGTAGTGATACATCCCAATCACAACTGACAGCAACATTAAGAGGGAACTTGAGAAACTCAAGAAATATTAAGAGCTCAAAGAGGATAGAGAAGTAATGGAGAGTTAAGACCTCAGTTGTGTGCCAGCGGTCATCAGTGCACTTGGAGCTGTAAGCATCAGTGGCTACAGCAGAATCCAGGAACAATCTTCAAGTTCTCTGTCCAGAACAGTGTAGTTCTAGGAACAGCTAAGGTACTGTGGAGAACTCTAATGCTCCCATGCCTCTCGGACCCAAGCTTCAAATGGAACCACCTGTGTGAATAGAAACACATACACAAAGTGAATGGTCAGTTCGCACAATTCCAAACAAAATGATGGGTGCACGGTTCAGGAGAAGATCCGAAAATATATACCCAGAACTCACCGTTCATCTTTGTTCAATTTAAATGTGGGCAAGTTAATTGGTTTCGACCAGATGCCGTTGTCAGCACACTTACAGATAAAGTACTAACAGAGATATATATAGACAGGCCAGAAAACAGCTCAGCCAATCAGAGGCAGATCAGGCAATCAACACAACATGAAACATCTGTGTGGAGCACTTCAAATCAGAATTCAATCAGCAACAAGAATATATATCCTGTCTCTAGAAAAATAAAACCATAAAATGGAACAAAAAGTCAGAAATAACATAATTGATGAAGATATGCAATTCAACCTGAAAAGACTCACAAATGAGAGAAACATAGAGATACCAGTTAGAGGAGTTTATTAGCTGATGTTTGTTGTCTTTGGCACTTGGACCCCGGTGGAAGACATGGATGCTGATAATGACATGAGCTTGAATGAACATCTTAGGGTTAGAATTAGAGAAATCCTCCCCCCGAGATCCTGATACTGGTGGTGGAGTGGAGGCCTGAGGAGATAAGGGAGTCTGAAGGAGCTTGGAGCCTGATGGTTGAGATGGGATGGAGGAGGGTCGAAGCTCAGCTGAAGAGCAGGAGATTTTCCGTATGAAGGTCTTTTAAAGCAAAGCCTTGAGAAATGATTGGCTTTAGAGGAATGTGGACCAGAAGCTGATTGGTTAAAGTGGAGAAGGTAGTGGAGTAGTTAAACGGAGTTGGAAGTAGAGGTCTTCCAAGTTGAATTTTCGTCTAAACTCCATTTTAGAAAAAACTGTTCAATATCAGTTCCTCATTCAAACATTTGGGGCTTACTGTTTGGAAAATTGTGAACCATAAGTGCTTCTCTTTGACAAGAGTCTCACTCTGTCACCTCTTTTGGGAGCAGACACAATTTTGATACCTTGTAATTTCAAGAAACAACTAACATAGTTGGCCATGGTGTCATCTTTATTATGAGTGCTACTTTTATTTTCAGACATCCATATTTTAAACTATTTTAATTTTTCTTTTTTATTAAACCTTTATTTAACTAGATAAAGGACCCACTGAGATCAAGATCACTTTGACAAGGGTGACCTGGCCAAGAAAGACAGCAGCATACATCATAGTGGACAAGAAAGATAGACAACAGTAACAAAACAAACACTAAAAACATGCTCAGTGCGAGCAATTTGGCAAATGAAGTGCAGGAGTTATTGCTACGGTAACAATATAAAGCTATTTAAGATTTAAAACACAGAGACTGTGATTTCCATTGTCAGTTGTTTAAGATAGAGCAGACAGCTTTCTGTGAAACAAGTTCTGACAGTTTCAGTTCAGATTGGAGGGCATTCCAAGCAGAGGTGGCAGAGAAGCTGAAAGCTTTCTTTCCTGTTTCAGTAGAACACGAGAAACAGAGAAATACAAAATGTCATTTGATCTTAAGGAATAACGCTTCCAGTTCTCCAAAGAAAAGTGCATAAATAAGTCAAGCCAATAAGAGTCTTATAAATCAGAGTCATCGAGTATGTGTCTCACCTTTTATTCATGGAAGGCATGTCAGATTTAGCATACAGTTCACAGTGGTGGGTGAGGCAGCTACAACCAGTGATAAATCTCAGAGCGCAGTGGTACACTGGAGTCAAGGACTGAAGGCAATTGGTTGAAGCACACATATACACAACATCACCATAATCAGGTACAGGCAAAAAAAGTAGCTGTTATCAGAAGCTTCCAAGCTCTGAGGGAGAAACATGACTTGTTTCTGTAATAGAAACTGAGCTGCAGCCTTAATTTTGGAGAATTAATCAAATTCTTAACATGAACTTTGGAAGAAAGCACCCCATCAACAATTAATTTCAGGTTCTTGTAACTGGTGTCCAGCTTGAGAGTTGTATCTTTGGGAAATTCTGATTAATGGGATTTTCTTTGAGGGAACAGATGAATTTGAAAAAGGCATACCTTTGAATTTTTCAGCATTTATTGCCAGTTTCAATTGCTCCAGACTAGTCTGCACTGCATCAAAGGTGGACTGTAGAAATTTTTAAGCCTGAGTGTGAACAGCAGTAAATTAAAGAGTCATCCAGATAAAAAATGGTAGGATGCATTTCACAAGTTTTTGCACAGATCATTAATGTAGATTGTGGACAAGATGGGTTATAAGACTGAGCCTTAAGGTACATCTTCTGTGACCTCAAGGTGGAACTAATTCCAGCCATCTGAACACACTGCGTCCTTTGCAGATTACCTTACCAGGTAATCTGCAAACCAAGAGGTAGTATCTTCGGAGATGCCATTTTTGGAAAGAATTTCTAATTGGCTGTGGTGAGATGAAACCAATATTTAACAAAATCGTGGTGTCAAACACCTTCACATTTGACACATATTGTGTGTCAAAATACCTTGGAGAAGTCAATGAACAGAGCGACAAAAGACCTTTTTGAATCCAATGCCCCGAACGCATCATTAAAAGCATTTAGGGCAGCAGTAGTTGTGCTGTACTGCTTCCTAAAACCTGACTGAAGAGGGTTTAGAACATTGTTTGATTCTAAAAATTCCTTCATTTTGACCAATTTTTTAAATACTTTTGGCAGAATACAGAATTAGATAGACCTGTAATTATTCACAATTGAGGGTTAGCTGCCTTTAGGGTGATCAGACGTCCCTGATTTCCGGGCACAGTCCCCATTTTAGACAATTTCAGCATTTTGTGAATGAGAATAAAAAATGTTGCATGTAGACTGTTATTACGGTAACCGAGGGGAATAAAGTGCGAGTGAGCATGTTGGGCGCAACAACAGCTTTTACAGTAGCTGGTCATGCTGCTGTTAACGTTGCAGAGTAGAAAAAGAGCCAAGCTTGTAGCCTGGGACTGGGCTGATCCTGGCCGTGATGAAGGTTTGGTTTGCAGAAGGAAACGTTACAAGTGTTGTCAACAGTCACTGTGCCTAGGTTAAAAAAACAGGGCTGGGATGTCTTTTGTTTTACTAAAGGTGAGGATCCAAATGCAAATAAACCAAGTTTTTATGAATGAAACAAAACAGGAAAAGGCAATTAGGGAGTACAGGGAGTAGCTGTAGCTGAGTGAGAGAGAGAGGGAGAATTCCCTTTTTAAGCGCTGCCTGATTTAGGAAAGTGGGGCGCTACAGTGTCAACAAGGGTTCATCCAAGGTAAGATATTTTAGAATTGATTGGTGAAGTTTATATTTTCAGAGCTAGTTATTAGTTGTTTTGTTAGTTTATTACTGTGATTTGTGAACAGACTTTCAGGCCAAGGTGTGTTTGTCCACTCAGTTTGGACATATAAAAGTTCCTCACAAAAATAGTCAGTAACAGACAAACTGAATGTGGCACAACTGCATGAGCTGAGAATGATGTGGAGGGAGAGATAATTGCCTGCTTAAATTGCATTTCTTCTGTTGTATTAGCTTGTAGCTCCAAGTAAAAATAGTTGCGTTTCTTTGCTAAATATAGGAATTCTGGCTTAAGCAACCTCTAAAGGGTATCTAGGCATTTCTTTTCTCTACAATCTAAAATTCACAATCCACAACATATGAGATCTAAATTATAAATAATCTTAGACTTCAATGTAAATTATAGTATAATGCCTAAGAGATTTCAGGGTATAGGGTCAGAACAAAGTTTTTAAATGAACTGACATTTTAAAATGGTAGAATTTCAGTTTTACAAGCTGTTACCTCGAATATTTAGTAAAAGTGTGTATGTTTCAGAGCTCCATCTCCTGCAGGTAAGATACTGATTACTGATAATAACGCCATGGAACCTCACCGAACCTTGCAGAAATGTAAAATATTTTTACTCAGATAACTGGTGTTCCTCTGCTCCACAGTCATTTCTGACTTGTCAATATCCTCCACTAACTGCTATGAGCACAACTGTCAGCAATGTCAACTCAATGCCATGAGTCTAAACGAAACTGCAAAGGAAGAAGCTGAAACTATTTTGCTGTGTGATATAAAATGATATATAAATAAAGCTTACAGTATCCCTTAGTGAGGGATTCTGTATATATGTAAACGTGTGTGAATCATTTATTTTTCATTTAATCATTTTATAGTCATGTGTTGCAACATATCATGAACTTTTTCTATCTGTCAGCCTTACCCATCAAAGTCAGTGTGCAGGGCTAACACTGCTATAGGCAAAATGATTGGTTTGAAGCTAAGTTGATGTTCAGATTTACCAATAATATGTTCATGTCAATTTGAGAAGCCAAAGTGACAGTTTCACTTATTTCACAACAAAATGCAGCAATAAGTAATATATGGTATATTATATATATTTGTTATTTCATATATATTTATATTTATATGTTATTTATATATAAATAATATTATTTGTTTTAATTAATTCTTTGTTTAAACTTATTAGATATTTAATTAACAAACTGTTTATTTGATTGTGGCACTTTTAGCAGTATTTTATAAAGGATAAGCATAAAGAGACCTTTTACAGATAAAGCAGCAGAGAAAGTGAAAGTTGTGTCTTTTTTAGACTCTGATCCCATCTGCCATTACCAAGTACAGAGAAAAATATCTGTCTTTAGAAGCCAGACAGCTTCACTTTCTTTTTCTCCACCACTGAGTTTCACTGTTGGATTTTTAATGCTTGGCAGGAAGTAACAGCATCAGAGCTCTTTTGCTGAATTGTGCTGCCTTATAAGCCTCAAAACTCCACTGCTGAGCTCAAATGGAATCAAAACAGTTTAACTGCTAAAAAATAAAATAAATAAACTTGTCAGACTTTATACAGCTGAGAGCTTTGCTATTTTTTTCTACTGTTAAAATTTAAAAAACAATGATAAGGACATATTTTAAACTGTAAAAACCATTAATCTATCTAATCATAAAATAAAAATCTCTTATTCTACAAGTACCAGGGTCTGCTAATATATTACTAACAAGTCTGGCATTAATTGAGTGGTAATGATTACAACTAGGAGACAGGAGTACATAGCAACTATGCCATTATGATAAAAAAAAATGTCTTCAGGTTATTCTCTACATGAGTAAAGTGTTTACTAATGCCTGCTTGCTAAGTTTAAAGTTCACACTAAACAGAGATTTTATATCCATGCAAAAAATTATTTTACACGTGCATCATGTGAAAGGTTCCCTGTGTTCTGACCCGTAGCTGCTGTAAAAGAGATTAGCTTTACATTCAATAACAGAACACAAGCAACAGCCGTTAAATGTGAAGTTAATTGTTCAGTTAATTGCGTATTATGTCACATTTGGAGGCAGCATAATACAACAGCTGATTATATTTTATAGCAGGTAAACAGATGCACTTCTTTTAAATGCTTAATGCTTGGATAATCTTTTTTTTATTTCTCTTGGGAGAGCTGAGTGAGCACGTCAGCTTCTCTTTGGCATTTGTATTCCTTAAGTGAACGCAAAACTAACAAAGCAAAGCCAAGTGTTGAGGGACACAACTGTTATTTGTTTTATGCTAACTTTAAGAGTATGAAGAACAGAGTTCATTTTTAGCTTAAAGTTACTCAGTTTTTTTATATTTGGTTTGACACATAACAAGAAGGGGGACAAACGCTCACTTAACTAAGGCTTGAAATCTACAGATTGCACATTATGTGCACATTTCAGAGAGCAAGTAATCAGTCCGAGACATCCAGATCTGTCCCTGATTCAGACTTTCCGTCATTGTAATTACTGTACAGCGCTACAGGACTTTTCTATTTGCATAATTGATTCTTTTATCAAGGCACGTCTTGCTATCTCTCTCATATACAATCTGTTACGCCGAATAGATTTTTCTAACAAGGGCAGATCTTAAATGTTGATTCTGTCGTCTCCTTCTCCCTGCATCTCTTCTCATCTTTTTTTCCAAGTGAACACCTCTGTCTTTCTGATCATCATCCTTCTGTTTGCTTCAAAAACGTTCTCCCCCTTTCAAATGTTTCTGCAGAAGTGGCCATACCTCCTGAACTCTTTCACATTTCATAACGGTAACACCACAAACATTTTCATGAGATCTTATGTTATAGACAAACACCAAGTAGTGGTTTTCCGGCTTTGCACAAAATAGCTCAAGATGAGTCAGATTGGATGGAGAGCATCTTTGAATTTAGTCTTTAGATGCTCAATTAGATTTAGGTCTACACTTTTGATCATTCCAACACATGAATATGCTTTCCTTTAAACTGTTCTGTCGTAGCTCTGGCTGTGTATTTAGGCTTGTTTCAGGATTGTCCGGAATTTAGCTTCATACATCTTCCTACTGTAGCTGCTATGACATGCTTTCCTGTCCTTGCTGAATAAACCCCCAAGCATGATGCTGCCACCACCATTTTTCACTGTTTGTGGTGTGTTCAGGGTCATGTGCAGCACACTTAGCATTTTGCACATTGGCCAAAAAAGTTCAATTTTGGTCTCATCTGACCAGAGTATCCTTTCCTTTCCAGAGTAATGACTAAAAGTTTTCAACAGATTATCCTACCTAATTTGTGGATGTCTGCAGCTCATCCAGAGTTAGCATAGGCTTCAGCCTCCTTCTTTGATTGATCTTTATGATACTGTTTGTTTTCTAATGTTCTCTGGCACAGTGGTTCATAATCGCTTCAGCTTCTGACTCGTAAAACAACAGTGCAAGAAACTTGTGAATCAAATGGTTGCATATAGCAAAAAGACTAGTAAGTCAATTTAAACGGGGGTATAATGACAACATAAACAGCCCTACAGGTGCACTTTATTTGCTAATTAGGTGACATCTGAAGGCAATTGGTTGCCCTGAATTCTGTTTAGGGTTGTTGAAGTGAAAAGGTCTCTATTCAAATGCACGTTACACTTTTTAGATTTTATTAGTAAAAAAAAAAAATCTTCCATTATGAGCTGTTTTGTATTGTTTATGACATAAAAGTTAAATAAAATAAAATTCAGTGTGTGGTTGTATGACAAAATGTGAAGATGTTGGCACTGGATTTTCTTTCTCATATTTGCTCTCACTTGATTTCATCTGTGGCTCTTATCTTTTCTTCTGCTCTCCTTTCTTCTCCTTCAACACTTCTTTCTCTTTATCCACCTCCTTCATCCGTCTTTTTGTTCCACTTCTTACTTACGTTATTTGCAAACTGTGCACATCAAGCAGCTCACGTTTCTTATTTCATCTGTTTCAGGCCCACCATCTACTCCTGGGAAAAGGCGGATGGAGAGCTCCCCCCACTGGTCAAAGCCGACGGTGCTATCTTGTCCTTTTTAATGCTCAACAAATCAGATAACGGTGTGTACACCTGCCATGCTGACAACGGCATTGGGAAGGGCAGAGGAAGCTACATGCTTCAGGTGCAAGGTAAGAAACACTGAAGAGAGGTGGGACTGATGTTGAGACAGGGATGTATGTTTCTTCATCATGTTTTTTATTTTTATTTATTCTGTCGTTCTGTTGTGGCTTTGCTTGTACATCCATCTTTTTTCTCTTCTGATTTTCTTTTTTTTTTTGTTTTGTTGTTTTTCTCATCCAACCGTAAAACCATAACCACCAAAAACCGCTTTCGCACATTATTGTGCTTCTTTCCCTTGGCTGTTGATGTGCTGTGTTTGTACAATACATTGGTCTGTTTTTTTATCTTGCGCTTTGCTTGCCTATTTATCTTTGCCTTGTAACTCATATTCCGGCACCTGACCCAAAAAGATCCTTACAGCCCCGACTCCTCAGATGCCACTACCCCCACATTTTCTCCCACGTCCACTTCCTCCCTGGCCTTCTCCCCTCCTGATGTCTTCCAAGGCTCAGGGTCAGACTTCAGTGACTTCATCTCCACCTTTCCCCCGAACTCCTCCTCTTTGACGGCTGTCATCTCAACAACCATCCCACCCTCTTCCACAACTAACCTCTCCAACGCCCTTTTCCCTGACCTGCCCTTTTCCCCTGACTCCACCCCTCTCATCCCCCCATCCCCTGCGACTCCCTCCCTCTCATCCCCCGCCCCCTCAGTTTCCGTCCAGACGAACGGAGTTTACACTTTCACAGGTAAAACCAGTTCCACACTTGCACTCACACACGATGCTTAGTAATGGAGTGGAAAAAGTGGAAAAAAAACTATTAAAGCCACTGCTTTGTTATTTTCTCCTTCAATACACAGACTGCATAGCTGTCAGAGATGCTTTTTATATGCACACACATGCAAACAGTCACAGAAAACACACAGTGATGGACAAAAATTGGATTTTTGTGGCTGTGTGCAGCTGGTGTATTTCATGCTTTTTTCTTGTTCTCCTCTTTCCTCTTATTGATATTCCCTAATCCTTAACCCCCCTATCCTCAACATGCACTCCTCCTCATTATCCATGCATCTGCCATCCATCCATCCATTTATTCATCCATCATCCGTCTAAATATTCAACTTTCCATCTACTCATCTTGAGAAGATGATGCACGCAACCTGACAGGTATAACGTTTTCCAGCAGTCACATGTTTGTGTGGATATCTGTCGTTTTCATCCACCTTTTTTGTGCATCTATCTGTCTGTGATGCAGTCTTGTTTTGTCTGTCTGATGTACTGTGGGAGAACAAAATATACAACAAGGACTCTGAAACCCACCCACACAACATACAGGTACATCTTAATAAATTGGAATATAACTGAAAAGTTAATTTATTTCAGTAATTGAATCCTAAAAGTGAAATTCACGTATCATGTAAATTCATCACAGTGATATTTTTAAGCTTTTATTTTTGGTAATTTTAAAGGTTATAACTCACAGCTAATGAAAATCCTAGATTCAGTTTGTCAGAAAATGAGGATATGCCATAGAAAAGAAAGCATTTTAATATATATGGATGTCATTTTATGTAATGGGCTACATGATCAAGAAGAGGGCTGCTGACTCGATAGCTGTCCAGTAGACAGCCATCAACATCGTCCACAATGAGCATAAGCCACAAAAGGTCATCACTAAAGAAGCTGCTCGATCACAGGATGCTATATCCATGCATATTAATGAACAGTTGTGTGAAAGCCACACCAATTTAAGTGTCTGTGGTAGATTCTCAAGGGGTGGACTGTTGCTGGTGGCAGAAGACTTGAAGATTCACAGGTCACAGCCAAGTATCCAGGTCTTGGGCCGTCGACCAGGAAATCACAGAGATGCTGATTTCATTTGAAGCAGGACTTAGCACCTTTCCACACAACCCGGAGTACCAAGTGCCTGCTGGACCATGGCATCAATACGCTGGAATGATCAGCAAACTGAGCCTTATGGAGAATCTATAGACTAGTGTCAAAAGAAAGATGAGAAACACCAGACTCAAGAATGCATGTAAGATGAAGGCTGTTATTAATGCAACCAGGGCTTCTCTAGCACCTTATAGAGCCAAGGACTGATCACTAAGTGCATATTCTGTACAGTTTATGGCCATACTTTTCATGCCAACAATCTTCTTTATTGGTCTTCTGGGAAAATGATTTTTGGGTTTTCATTTCTTGTACACGATAAAATTCTGAATTACAAGAAAAAACATTTGAAATATGTCAGTCTTTGTGTACAAAATCAATATAATAAATAAGTTTCACTTTTCTAATTGAATTACTGAAAAATCTAACTTTTCGATGATGTTCTTTTTTATTGAGATGCATCTCTGTCTTTTTGTGATTCTGTGTTTATGTCTGATGTTCTGGGTAGAAAGCAAATGTTGAGCTCTAGAGGAGAAAGATGAATTTTTCACAGCCCCACCCACATAACATACATTCACAAAACGCCTCTGAATACGAGCAGACATCGTGCACTTACAGCTCACGTTTCTCCAAGACACACCAGCCAGCATGACCTCTTAAATGGTACAAGTCATTTACACATTGTTCCACTTCGTGTGTGTGTCAGTGTGGTATGGGAGGTTGGGGTGGTACAAGCGCAGACTTTGAGTTGTTCTTGGGTCTTGTCTACTTTCCTTTGATGCTGACAGCAGGATTTATTGGCTCATTCTCATTCTCACCTCGTCAGCATGCCCCTCTCACCTCCACACTGGCCATTCAGAGTGTGTGTTCCACTTTCTCTGTTTTCTCTTTTCCTTCCACCTTTTCCTCACTCTTCAAGCTTTTCCACTCTTCTCTTGTTCTCTGTTGGTTAGCTCTTGTCAGGTCTTACACCTCACTAAGAAACAGAAGTGCTACTCCTTGCAAAGTTTGGTGCTCACCTCATCAGCTAGTTGTAATCTCTTTCTTTTTTTTCCATCTTTGGTTTTTATCTGTGTTTGCCACTGTGTCTCTTTACTGTAATCTCTCTGGGTCTCCAAGTGATCTTTCTCGTTTTTCCTTTTGTTTGGTCCTTCAAACACTCACTTAGTGGAATTCAACTTCTCCCCTTTATTTCACAAAGTGTTTTATGCTTTTTATGTCCCACACGTACAAGAATTGCCACTTCAGGGTGGATTTTATCTGAGTGACTTTCTTACAAACACCCAGGATTTTATACGGCCTAAAACGACAGGTAAAATAAATGCCATATCAAATTGTTTTGGCTGGAAATTGATACCTTCTCCAAGCAGGAAGTGGCTGAAGCAGATGAGAAAAAAGGTGGGAATAAATAACTATAAAATCTCCGTCTTGTTGGGTGAATGACTTGAATCAGTTACAAGTCCGAGTTCTTCAGAGACTTGGGAGGAAGGTCCTTTTTTCAACACAATCAACTGTTCACAACGTTCACAATATATGAATATATATTTATATATATATATTATTTATGCTTATTGCTATTATTATTATTATTATTATTATTATTGTAAACAATAATATAGTTGTACTAATGAGTAACTTTAAGAACAATGAATAAAAATAAATAGTATTTACTAATAAGTATTTTTAATTTAAATAATATTTACCATTTATATCATATTATGAACCATATTACAAGTTGTTTTAAGTTAAAGCAAACATCAACAGATTTAGGAATTAAAAAAAGAAAGAAAAAGTTTTGATCTTTTAGGGAATACAGCTTATTCTGATAAACTACACATTAACCTATAGGACATCAAGATCTTTGACACATGATATGTGTCATATTAATGAATATTAGTGATGAAAATTAGATCAACTGTTATCAACAAGTTGTAGCGCCCTTAGGTTCAGCAGTAAAACATTCTTGGAAAACTCCCCACTCAGGAATTCTTGATACCCAAATTTTCTGAAAAAGTAGAATCCCTCTTTTTTTAAAAACAAATCAAACAGTTGTTACAGCTGAGAAGTTTTCATCCAATATCTAGTATTATGTTAATTCCCAGTCAGCTAAGTAAGATGTAAACTGCACATTCCTGTGCAAGTTAGGGACGAAACATTTTTAATGGGAGGGTGGGGAATTGATAAAATAGCTTCACTCTTTCGCATGTCTTTCTTTTTACTTCCCTATTTTTTCCTTGCGATGGTTTGCCACTGTGGGTATTATATTCTGACATGTTTCTTTGCTCCCCCGTTCTTATCTTTTCTTTTTGCCTTCTCTCTGTCACTCTTCCCATTATTTTCTCTCGCTGTTTCCACTGCCTTTCATCATCCGTCTCCCATTTCCACCAATATTCATCCACCAACCCCTTTGTCTCCTTTCTTTTTACTCTCTGTCCTCCTTTTCCTCTCTCCCATTATAATTTTTTCTGCTTCTTCTACATTGAGTAATGCTCTCTGTCTTGTCCCTTCTCCGTTTTCTTCTTATCTCCTTTCATTGGATCCTTACAACATGGTGTCCTTTTTATATCTCCCTTCATTTGAGTCCTAACTTCTTCTCATCTTTTCATTCCACCCCGCTTGACCTCCTCTCAAGACACGACAGCCATGTCGACATCTTCAGGCGTGGACCATGCTGTGATCGGAGGGGTGGTGGCTGTTATCGTCTTCATCCTGCTTTGCCTGCTCATTGTCCTCGGCAGATACCTCATCAGACACAAAGGTCAGCAGCCCTGCACAAACAAACCCAAACCCACACTCATGCATTCATGTATGAACATACGGAAAGACACTCTAGCATACATATGGATGCATGCAAAAATACAGCTACGTATCATCCCCCACATACATGAATGTAAAGAGATACTGCATGCGAGGATGTGTAAATGTGAATTTGAATTATACATAAGTATTCGTACTCCTTGACGTTTTTCACATTTTGTCACTTTATAACCACAAACTTTTTGGTATTTTATAGGGATTTTATGTGACACACCAACAAATAGTGTGGAGAAAGGAAATGTAATGGTTTTCAATTTTTTACAAATACAAATAAGAAAAGTGTGACCTTCATTTATATTCAGGTCTTTTTACTCTGATACAGCTAAACAAAATCCTCTGCAGGAGGAATCAGTCTCTTGTGTAAATAAATCTCAGAATAAATCTGTGAAGGTCTCAGAAGTTTTTTAGAAAACATCAGTGAACAAACAGCAACATGAAAGCCAAGGAACACAGCAGACAGGTAAGATATAAAGTTGAGAAGAAGTTTAGATTGGGATTAGGTTATAAATCAATATCCTAAGCTTTGAACATTCCACGGAGCACTGTTCAATCCAAAAACAGAGAGTATGGCACAACTGCAGACCCAAGACCTGACCACCTAAAATGACGGATCAGCCAAGGATAGCATTATTTTGAGAGGGAGCAAAGAGGCCCATGACAATTCTGGAGGAGCTGCTGAGATCCGCCGCAAAGGTGGAAGCATTTGTTGACAAAACAAGTAGTAGTTTTTCATTCTATAAATATGTAGACTCTTTATGTAAGAATGGCAAAAACAAAGACATTTTTGAAAGAAAGCAATAAGAAGCCCTGTTTGCAGCTTGCCACAGGCCATGTCGGGAACACAGCAAATATGTGGAAGAAGGTTTTCTGTTCAGATCAGACAAAAATTAAGCAGTTTGTTGTGCATGCAAATTACACTGAACACAGCATACCCCAACAATGACCACACAAACAAACAACCACATCTGTTTTCTTCTGTATCTGATCTGAGCTGTGCCTTTTATAATGGTTAATTTTCCTTCCGCTTCATGATAATGCACTACTCTGTGTTGGTCTGTTGCATTAAATCCCAGTAAAAGCCATTGACATGTGTGGTTGTGACATTACAAGGCACTGTAAGACTACTTTCAGATGGAGAGTATTGCACACTTTGAAAATCCTGCTTTGGGCTGTGATATGCTGACTGACGGACAGAACCCATGATGTTACAGAGTTTTGTGACATCATTAGGGCTCTTTCAGTCAATGAAAGCCTGGCACATGACCTCAAGGACCAAGACAGGGGGGAAACTAGAGGTACCTGGAGCTATTGACACAAGACGTATGGTGACCTAAATAAAAAACAAACAAACGGTGATTTGGAAGGATAGATCTAACTAGTTTAGAGTAAATGGCGAGTTTAAAATGTGATGGAAATGATATATGAGTTTTTATATTACTAACTCTGATATACTCCTCTTTTCTACAATCCTACAATCAATTTATTTATCAGTGAGTACCATGACGTAAATAACGATACATTTGTCAACAACTGATGCCCTCATTGACATATTTGTGTCCTTTATGCTCCCTATTTAGTGCTCCTATCTCTTGCTCAAGCCACAAAGCTAGCGCAGCGCATGTTGCGTTCTATTTTAAAGAAGCCTTAGTGATCCAAGGTTGCTGTTCACTCATTACTGTTTATTAAGTTTTTTTTTACAAAGCTTTCCTTAAGTGTACTTACAATTTATCAGTTACAGTTATTTTGGCAAATAAATGAAATTCATCTGATGGAAAATTTTATTACACCCTGCCCAGGATGAGTTAATAACTCAGTTGTTGAAGTTTTATGAGAACAGTAAGGACCAAATTAGGTTTGTTCCGTTATAAGTTTACCTTCTGCCGTCCCCCAAAATTAACTTTTGTGCTTCTAATGGATAGCTGAGAATATTTACCAACCACCACTGATGGGAATTTACAAAAATATGATGTAAGAGCTGAAAGCTTGTTCAGATTATTGTGTGATTATTAGGCCTTCTTGTGCTCATGACACTTCCCTGGTCACTCTGTCTGACTCAGTTGGCTCTCTTATTCTGTTGTGACACACAAAAGCAACCCATAGACTGAACTGATTATAGCTGCCTTTTTCAGCAAATGCAAAGCATTGCATCCTAATCAAACAGCTCCACACTCTCAAATATGCTTCCTCTGAACGTTTTTGTATGCAAACATACACTATATTGCCAAAATTATTTGCTCACCCATCCAAATAATTAAAATCAGGTGTTCCAATCACTTCCATGGCTACAAGTGTATAAAATCAAGCACCTAGGCATACAAACTGTTTCTACAAACATTTGTGAAAGAATATGATGCTCTCAGGAGCTCAGTGATTCCAGCATGGTGCTGTGATAGGATGCCACCTGTCCAACAAGTTCAGTTATGAAATTACTGCGCTCCTAAATATTCCACCATCGACTGTCAGTGGTATAAGAAAGTGGAAGCGATTGGGAGCAACAACAATTCAGCCACGAAGTGGTAGGCCACATAAACTGTCGGAGTGGGGCAGCAGATGATGACCTGCATAGTGCGCTGAGGTCAACGACTTTCTACAAGGTCAATCGCTTAAGACCTCCAAAATGCGGCCTACAGATAAGCTCAAGAACAGTGCTTAGAGAGCTTTATGGAATGGGTTTCCAAAGCTGAACAGTTGCACCCAAGCCATTCATCACCGAGTGCAAAGAAAAGCATTGTATGCAGTGGTGTAAAGCACGCTGCCCCTGGGCTCTAGAGGAGTATTCTCTGGAGTGACGGAGGGTGATTATGCTGTGGGCTTGTTTTTAAGGAGCAGGGCGTGTCCCTCTGTTTCAGTGAAAGGAACTCTGAATGCTTCAGCATACCAAGAGATTCTGGACAATTCTCCCAACTTTGTGGGAATGGTCTGGAGAGGGCTCCTTTCTCCTGTGCACCAGAGCACAAAGCAAGGTCCGGTGAAGACATGGATGAGTAATTTTGGTGTGGATGAACTTTACTGGCCTGCACAGAATCCTAACCTTAACCCAATGACACACCTTTGCGATGAATCAGAGTGGAGACTGAAAGCCAGGACTTCTCATCCAATATCAATCTATGACCTTACAAATGTTCTTCCCATGTGCATCCTCCTAAACCTTGAGGACAGCCTTCCCAGAAGAGTTGAAGCTGTTAAAGCTGCCAAGGGTGGACCAATGTCATACTAAACCCTATGGATTAAGAATGCGATGTCACTTAAGTTCATATGTGTGTATTTATTTAGTTTGAATTTTGATCAAAATAGAAAAGGATCCCATGGCTAGCAACTATCTGAGGAGAATTAAAAAATGTTGTTGTTGAAACTAAAAGGTCTCACCTTCAACTTTCTTATTCTCTCATTTTGGGTGTGCTTGCAATCTCCTGTTTCTATCAAATGCATTGAAATCATGAACTTATACATAGTGTAAGTGTGTTTCCCTAAGAAAGGCTATAGAAAGCTAAGAAAATACATTTTATTGTGTTGGATGACTGTGAAAGGTTATGCAGTTTATACAAATATAACCAGCTCCGGCTTTAAAAGTAAGATCTTAATACAAACTAAATACAATGCAGTATAACAAGTACTTAGAAATAAGCTGCAGTGCCTTCCACACGTTAGCACCCCTGACAAAATGCTTTGAAAAGCTAAAAGATGTTCAGTCATTATTGCAGTAGCATCATATCACACTGAAAAGTTCTAAAAACTTGACCTTTAATTTTATAAAGCTTATTTGGAGGAAACAATGTGAGGGAAACAATTTGACATTAAGATATAGATGCTTTTTTACAAAACCCCAGCTGCCACAATTTTAAGTTGATTAGAGTATCAGGGAACTTTTAATTAGTAATCTACCACTTTGTTTCGCATGAAACAGAGGCCCATTCTTCTTCTATTGCTTAAAATGAGAAAGACAAGAAAACATGCTGTTGAAGTAGGGCAGTTGTGTGTTGATTTTCAAAATTTGGGTAATGGATATAAGAAAACAGCTGGATACATAAACTTGCCCATATCTACAGTTATAGAAATCATAGCAAAAGTTTAAAACAACCGCGGCAAAAAGTTAAAAAAAGTATTTCTGGAGCCAATGTTTCTGCAGTAAACTGTGGCATCTTGCTGTCACCATGTCTTTGATAGCAATTATCAGACTCTATCTATATGCCAAAAAAAATATTACCTAAATGCCAACTGGTTGTTTGTGAGGCTGGCCTCTGTCAGAAAATTAAAATTGGGTCATTATTGGGTATTTTAGCGTTATAATGATGTCAAACAAATCAGCTGATGGTTAACTGTGACTACTTTTTATTTTGTAAGCTGTGAACTTTGACCTTAAAATGCATCTACATTCAGAAGTATTTTGTTGACCACATTTATGATTTCAACTGTATCTTATGAAAAGGCATACTTATGGAAGGTCTTGGCCTGTAAAAAGAACAAAAGATAAAAAGCTTATCAGGACCATTGCTGCATTCTGGATTTGCTGGTCCCTATGATCATTTCATTGGTTTTTAGGAACACAAACAAGAGGGAGGGTTCTTCCCACATCCTTAGTCGGAATGTTGGGACCAGACCTCATTCCCAGCATAGTTACACAGCTGATCACTTAGGACTTTATTTTTTACATAAAACAGCTTTATAGTCATGTTGAATTGTTGATTCTGCATATTCTGAATAACGAGTGACTGAAACATTTTGGACAGTAAATAAAAAACATAATTAACTGGCTAACTGATGTTTCTTTTCCCCAGCCACCGTAATTCAGCCATTTAAACCACCAGAAAGACAAAGAGCCACAGAAATCACCCATTTATTAACTGAGAAACCACACTGGAACATATTGAGACATAATGTTATCTTAAACCCCCCATCCTACTGGAGTACTACACTCCTAGTGGTTGACTTTTACAGTGTCTACAATGGTATTACTCCACCCTTTCCCTCTCTTTCTCCAGCTCACTGGGTCACTCTTTTTTCTTCGTCCCACAGGAACGTATCTGACCCATGAGGCCAAGGGTTCTGATGACGCCCCTGACGCCGACACAGCAATCATCAATGCTGAGGGAGGCCACTCCGGAGCCGAGGAGAAGAAGGAGTACTTCATCTAGATGCTCGGGGTAGGGGCAGAGTGCTGGGGGCAAAGAAAGCAAGAAGAAGGAGGAAAATTTGGAGGATCCAGCTGAAGGAGAGAGGAAAGGAAAAACCTCCATTTGTTTTCATAACGCTTCAGTTCTTTACTCTGTTAGAGGGATGTTGGCAGGGGAAGGGAGGTACACAACTGTGGGCGGAGCTTCAACTACTCTCTTTGCATTGATACAGGGAAGTGAGATTTTTGTCACTGACATTTGGATGAACTGAAGTTACACACTCACGCACACACACAGAAACACGTGCATACATACATGATTCCGATCTTTTTTTCTGCAGACTTGAATGCTCGTAGATGCTCAGATTAACAGAGGCGAGCTTCCTACTAACACATACTGATCCATTATCACATCATCACACAAGCATCCTTTTTTTCAGCTGTCAGTGCAATGAAAAAGCTAAATTGTAATCCACATTCCGACATCTTCACAACCTCTTTTCTCCTCCACATTGCAGTCCAAACCGGGTCTGCCTTCTTTACGTTCCTGTTATCATTGTCTCTATCAAAACCATGCAGAATCCCTATTCAAACACACTTAAAGCAGACAAAATTATTGACTGGAAAAAAGTATCTTCTTTTAATCCTTTTATGCCATGAAACCTCTTTCTGTGGACGATCAGATTTCTCCACCACACACCACCACAAAAACTTGCAAAAACAGCATTCCCACCTTGCGCAACCAAGCCCAGGGCCTCCACTATACATATATAAATATATATAAATATATAAATATAGAGTTATATAGCATTCTTTTTACTTGACAGAAAGAATTCGGTGTGTTGTAAATACACTCTGTTCTGTTAATTTTTGCATTCTGTCACTCTTCGGCGCCCTCTATCCTGTCTCATGCAGCCCATTACTACATCACAGTAACTTATATACTCAAAAATAAAATAGAAAAAAAAAACCTGCCTGTTTTTATTACATGCGTGGAAATACAGAGTCAAAATGATCATTATCTTTGGGCTAAAAAACATGTAACAACCATGATGTTGTGATAAAAACTAACCTTAACTGCAAATATTTGTACAAAGAATGTTATTCCTATTGGTTTGTTTGTGTTTTCTAAATTTCCTTTTGGATTTTTTGGGGGAAATTTTGTGTTTCCTGTCAGCGTCTTGTTGTGTTACTGTCAGTGTTAACAGTTTACAGTGTCTGCTGGTTTGTCAATTCAAAAATCTTGATTTTGACATTTCTTTCTTTCTTTTGTCGTGCCTTGCTCAGTGCCGACAGTTTCACCCTGTTTTGTCAAACCTAGAACTGTAATCTGTAGCAAAGTCTCAGTTAAACACACATTCGAAAGTGGTTAAATTGAGTTTCTTTCTTGTCTTTCATGTAGTTTCCCTTCAAATTGAGCCTGCTGAACCTAACTCTCAACCTTGAGATCGCCTTACTTGGCAAGTCCATCTGGCTCTAAATCCATTGAGCAGAGGCATCACTGACTTTCTCTAAGAACCTGCCATGTTTGCTGCTTCGGGGTTGAGAAAATGCCCAAAGGACCTAACAGGGCTGTCTACATGCATTATAACTAAGTTCCTGGCAAAAGAAGGGGAAAAAAATCCCTTATTGCTATGGTTTTCTTGTGTGAGCAGGCCTTATTCGCCAGCTTAGTGAAAGCTTCCCATAAATGAATGCTGCTTTATTAAGGTTGAAACTTTGCCTTGGCAGTAGTGAGCCCCACTTGGCCGGGCATGGAAATTGATTGCAATCTAACTAAGAGGCTCTGGCTGCAGGTTGTACACATGCCAAGGCTCTGTTTGGCGGAGCTGGGGGTTTCAGGCTACTCTAACACTCAAGAAAGTCATTTAGGAAACCTAATGTCCTCTTCTACTTTTCTCCTTCCCCCCTCCGCTCGTCTATTTCTTTTCATACTTTAATCAATCAAGCCGTCTGTGTCCTGATCCACCTTCACCCTGTCTCCCCTTTTCTCGTCACTCCTTTCTTCCCCTCCCCTCCATCTCCAATCGATGTCCCGAATCTCCTTGCTGGTCTACATCTAATTAAAAAGCCTGCGTAGACGTATGGTAGAAGTAGCTGTTTGGTGATAGCTCTCTGCTGTATTGGGGGACTATGTTGGAGAACAATCAGTGATCATTTTTGCAAACCGTCTTTGGAAATTGTAATATATTAAGTGTTTTCTGCTAGAGGGTCCCGAAGATTTTTATTAAAAGAGTGATCGGCTGGAATATATTTAAGGGCAGAGTTAAAGCAGATAATTGTGTGTTTGGTATTTGGTGATGCAGCAAAACTCACCTCATACTATCACCTCAAAAGTGCAGGGTCCTTCTGTTGCTTGAAATTTGTATTTTCATGCTGTAGCTGCCTGAGTGTCCTCCAGGTCCTTCTTCTGCAAGTCCAAAGACAGGGTGCAGTTAGGTTACGAGTGTGCATGAGCATATCACCATCCTTGTCCATCTCTTTGCGTTGACCCTGTGATGGACCAGTGGCCTTTCCAGGGTGTGCTCTGCCTCTGACAGCTGGGATAGACTGCATCCTGGGCATAAACACAACAGCAGTAGTGCCCCAACCCTGGTCCCTAGGGTCCATTATCCTAATATTTTTAGATCAGCTGTGCTCAAACATTTTCTAAATAGTACAACCTCTGTAAATACTAAGGTTGCCAAGTACCACCATGTTGACAGAGACATTTTTAGAACAGTCAGAAATCTGTAAATTGACTTTGCGATCTGTTTAAAACAAAGTTATAAACGTTTTATTGCAATTTCGCCAGGGTGTACCTCAATTAAATCTTCCTGTCAGATTGTGCTATACAACATCTGTTATAGAACAGGTCCCATAAAGAACAGAAAGAAGAAATTGTTGTTAGCTTATATGGCTAACAGAGATTAGCTTGCCACTGAGCACACTAGTTAGAAATCCCACAGTTTTTTCTAATTGTAAAAGAAAGATGGTTATTCATTTCCACTCTGAATTTCAGTTTTGAATAAAAAATGCTTACCACAACATATATAGATGTAGGTATTTAGTATGAAAATTACTTAAATTAGGCGTAATTTGACATGACTTTGACCAATAGATGGCAGCAAAGTGCTCCCAACGTAATCCGTGGTATGTGTTAAAATTGGTTCAACAGACTTTGCTTCGTGCTGGCTTGAGATTAATTCATCACAATTATCTACAAATTCATTGTTGCTCCCAGTAAAGATTTTTTGAAATATTAACAAATACCCTTCTATTTAAGCAGTTTTTGTTTGAAGTAAAGATTATTTTGTTCTTGAACACTTTTTTGGTTGTGGCTTATCAGCTGTACAGGCAACTGGCTTTCTTTTTACCATTTAAATACCACTTATGGTGACTAAAGCAACACCAGGAATTGTTGTACCAAAGTTTAAGAAGCTTGGTTTTTGTCCACTGCTACTAACGCCAGACATCCACAGACATATTTTTATGTCTGTTTGTGTGGATGCATTTAGACTTCAACAGACATCTTTCATCATACTTTTTTTTACATTTTACTTTTCAACATAATGTCCATGTTGTTTAGATAGAAGGCAATGTTGACTTCTATTTACAACACAATTTTCCTTATGGTTGTACACTGTCCCACTATTCTTTTAAACAGGTGTCTATTTCTCTGTTCTTAAATAAATCAGATTTTACGTGATCTGTTACCTCCCTATCAAAAACACTATGCCTGTGCTACTCTACAGGTGAGAGGGTGGAGATCCTAAGCATGGCTAAAGTAGTACTAGGCTAAATACTCTTCTAATAATTACAATTTCCATCTTACTGAGAGAGATGTGATATAACGGACCTCTACATCATTGTTTTGAAAAACCCATAGATACCTAGTCATCACAAAGACACCAAAAAAAAAAAGGTTTAAAAAATATTCACTTTGGACAGAACTGTTAGATGTCTCTAGTTTTTTTGCATGTGGTCAAGCACTATTGCTACAAACTGGATTTAAATGAATGTGTTATTAACAGGCTTCTAAAGGAAACTTGGTGGCATATTAAGGAACCAGTCTTTGAAAATTTTTGTGCTGGAGCAAAGACTTTTTAAAAATGTAAAAGTTCAGGATATAAGACCCTAAGGATCAGGGTCGAGGCACCACTGCTCAATGGGATAAAGCGGGTATAGCTGAAGGATGGATTTTTTAAATGTATTTTTTCAGAGTCTGATTCAGTTTTTTATTTATGTTATGGTTAAAGACCAGAGAATCAGATCTGTCTCTGAGAGCTTGTTGCACACTTTGAAGACATTAGCATCGAACTGGATTTAGCCTCAGTCTACTGTTACTCTGCTCTTGTTGGAGAGAGGAAATACTTGCCTCATACCTAAAGTATAATGTCTTTTTAAAAACTAATGGACCTGTATTTGCCTGTAATTTATCGTCCTGTCCTTTGTCTTAGTTAATGTGCTAGCATGTAGCTTGCATGAGGAATGGTTGGAAAGTGTAGATACTGCTGGAGAAGAGAAGTGCCGACAAGCCACTCTCCTGAGACTTCACTGCTGTCCTCTGTTCTGCAAACATATGCCGTGTTCCAGATAAATCTGCCAATAACCTCCTCATCTCTGCTGACCAACAAATTATGACTCTTTCTGCTTTTTCCTCCAACTCTCCAACATGAAATCTCCATTTGTTGAACTGGGATGTGCAGACAGTGCAACTATATTTTCTAGCCTTGGTGCGACAGTGACTAACTGTCACCAGGTGCCAGCAAAACATCTCTTTCTCCATTTTCAGTCAGTTTTAGTGGAACTGTCCCTCAGTCAGAGTCATAACCTCCTCTTTAGGCAGTTGTAAACTAACGGCCTATACTTTTTCCCCTTTTTCTAGAAAAAAAAATTACTTTTTAAGTCATGTTTTTTAAAAGCTGTGCATAATCATCAGTGTTTGACTTTCAGTTTGGTTGGTTATTAATTTTTATCTAGATTTCCCAAAACTTGAATGTTAGAATTGTAGTTTTTGCATTTATTTTCTTGTTTCAGTGACCATTTTTATATATTTTCCTGTATATAGTGTTGCCTTTACTGGAAACTCTTACATGCAAACCCATACAAACACTTCACACATACACTGTGGGTGCATCAACACACACATACATGAATATGCATAGCAGGTATGTCTGCTCATGTGGTGTATTTGTACTTAAGTGTGTGTGTGCGTGTGTTTGTATAGGAGTGTGTATCAAATGACCCAAACAGACTCCAGAGACACCTTTAATGTGTTCTGTCAGAAATATGTGTTTATTTCCATGAATAAATAAGTCCTATTTTTTTCTTATTTGAATGATAAGTCTTCCTTTTGAGTAAATATTCATATCACATGGAAATAGTGCTGTTGTGTGTGTTAATTTGTAAAAAAAAAAGGTCAGACAATGTCATCAGTGCAAGACCCTGACAGATGTTGTGATGGGGGTGGTGACTGTTGGCTGAAATATTCTGAAAATATTAGGTTTTCTTTTGTTTTATTTTCTTCCTCTTTTTTGTTAGAACATAAGTTGAATTGTTGACTTCAATAAACATGAATTTGGGTTAATTTCATCTGCTTGCCACTGGTTTTTCCTAATTAGAATGGATGTAGTCTAAACATGTTTATTCAGCAGTGCTAGGTTGAATCTTCAAAGAAGGCAACATCAAGCTAAATGTAAAAAACGCACATCTCATTAAGAATAAACAGGATATGTATGTATTTTTTAAGAAGTGACAAAATACTAAACATAAATATGCTAAAAAAAATAAATTGTATTTTGCAGCAAATTTTAGTTAAATTTTGAAACCTGTATTTATACAGGTTGTGTTATTGAGATCCAATATCTTATTTACAAGAGAGGCCTGTTTGAAATAACAACAAAACACAATAAGAAGTTACATACACACTAACAATATAAAGCTGGTTTTAGCTGGTATTTAAAACATGGGAAATTAAGATACTACTTTCTTATGAAGTAATTTAGCATAATAATAAATGAAAATTATGTTTTTATTGTGTTTTCAAAACATCACTTTAATTTGGTTTCAATGCTTGAAAATAAAAAAAAACATTACAAATAAATAGTTATTTTTGCAATAATAATATTTCCTAATGATTCTCTTTCAGTTGTATATTACAACCTTTTTAACAATTAATATTGATATTTTAAAACTACTAGTAATAAATGAATAAAATAATTAAAATAAATCAAAAATAAATATAGTTTTGGCCTTTTTGTTAGGCTATCTATACAGCCTATAGACTAAGCAATGCTTGTGATGCAGTAACAAGTTCACCGTTACATCGAAGTTAAGACCTGCTCTTATGCGCCTTGCAGCTACACAACGTCACCACCAGAGGGCACTACAATATCGTGAATCAAATGATCTTGCCTTTAATGCTGCAAATTGTTAGTAAATTGGAAAGCAATTTTCCCATTTTTTTCTTTCAGTTTCATTTGTTAAATGAGTATTTTTCACACAGATATTAAAACCCCTGATTTATTTATTATATAAACATACATTATATAATGTATGTTTCCTCTGTCTCGGTCTCTTATATGAGAAATCCATATATTTGGAGTTAATTCATCGTTATCTCTCTTTTGTTCTTAGATATAGCTATAAAGGACAGCAAGTAATAACATAAGGTAGGGTAGAACTGAGTTTACAAATATTTACCCATAATATTCATCATGAGATGTGAACAATCTCAACCTTATCGCCTTATCGAAATTTTGAAGCAATTAAACTACTGTAAGGGCACCATAACATTTCTGTAAATTACATACAACAGCTGCAGACAGCTGCTGGCAAGAATTGTGTGATCTCCAACAATAACTTTCAAAGTAATATTCAGATTTTAAAAGACCACATTGTCAAAGTTTTGACTTTCAGGACGTAGTTCCCGGCGCCGTCGCTGTAGCGCCCCCTTCCCCTCTTTCGAGCATTAAATGAGATTTGGAGAGGGGAGGCGTGGATGTGCTGGTAGTACATGAGAGAGGGGATGTGCGCTATTGATTGTAAGAGGGGAGGGGGGCAGAGACACAGAGAGACAGTGAGGGTTAGAAGAGGGAGAAAGGAATTAAGAACTGTTTAAATGAGAATCCAGAGCGCTGCGAGGACAGGGGCTGCAGACTGAGCAAGCTAAACAAAACAACAAAAGTGGAGACAGATTTATTTTACGCACGGGGAAAGTGGGAAGTAGTGGGAGTAAAGGAGAAAGAGGCATGGGATTTTTTTCCTCTAAATGTATCCTGTCTGACTTTCATGACTCAGAAAGGATTCCTGTTAAACTCAGCCGCTCTGCAGGAATTGATGGTGTCTTTTAAGGAAAACGGAGCCGAGGGGAGGAATCTGAATGCGCTCGGCTGAACCATGCCAGGCTTGTGGATCCTAACTTTGGCACTCGCTTTTAACCAAGGTGAGTAAAACATGAAGATCCAGAAGTGAAAAAACAGATGGGCAGTAGCGTAAAGTTTGGTATTAATTGTTGTTTTTTCTTATTTTCCTTTTGCGGCAATGCGCTCTGATGGTCTCTTTATGTCTCAGGGCACTACTTGCTATGCGCGTTTTTATGCCTGGCATTGAATCCACGCGCTTTACTCTGTGCGTGGAGATATTGCTACAGATTTGCGCTGCTTTGTACATCGTGATTACAACTCCACAGACGCTTCAAGGAAAGGGAAAATAATTTCGGGCTCTCTCGGGGTCTCTGCTCAGACCCAGACGCAAACGTCGCTTTCATTTTTCTTTCGTTACGCGTTTTCTTGGGCAGAGATCTGGACCATCTGCACACGACATTGCCATGACGTGACCTTTAAAACGCATGAATGGGTACATTTGGTTGGAACAAATGCGTTGCGGGTCAATGCAACGCAAGCGCACACACGCACGCGCATGCAGGCACAATTTGCGCATAAGCTGTCAGTGTGTGGATGATTGATGAGGCGAGCATCTAATGCACAGTCTGGTCGCTGGGCTTTAACATCAGACTCATTGGATCATTTTTCAATACGTGCACGCACGCGCCAGACACGTGCGTGTCTTCAGTCACAGTGGTGTGCATGTGTGTGTGTGGTGACAGTGGAAAGAGCAAAGCAACTGTCCCTAGAGAGAGAAAGCTGATGTGTGTGTGTGTGTGTGTGTGTGCATCTTTTTCTGTGCATGCAGGTTGTCTGGTGCGCATGAACGAGGCCTTCCCTCACAGCTAAGAAAAAAATCATATTTTACCTTAAAGACTGAGACATTCACTGGACTGGAGAAGAGTTATATTACTAATATTAATGCACCTATTTATCGATCACCTTGATAGATTGCCCCCTCACTCCCTCTCTCTCTACACACACACAGTCTCGCACACACGAGCTAAAGACAGGCTGAGTGTGTTTGAGTTTGGGAGCAGTCATGCCTCCAAAGACAGGGGTGATTTATTGAAGTGGCCTGATGTGAACAGTTCAGCCTTATAGAAGCTACAGTGTGTGTGTGAGTGTGTGTGTGTGTGTGTGTGTGTGTGTGTTTGTGTGTACCTGCATCACCTGGGTCCCTACTGCTCCAGGCCGCCGGTGTGTTGACCCACAGATGATGATCTGCCTGGACAGTCAGTCAGAGGAGCTCCCAGGCTGAAGCACACCTGACCACCTGAGTGGAACATGATGGATGAAGCAGAGGATCAGTTTGACTTTACTGTTTATTTTATAGTCAGGTTGGGAACATTTACCAGGATCGAAATATCTGAGAGTTAAGATTTGATTATTGGCTATAGTGCCTTGCAAAAGGATCCATATCTTTTGACCTTTTCTACATAATGCCAGAATTTGACCACAAGCTTCCTTGTATTTTACCGAGGTGGAAGGCAATGGTTTTTAAACATTTTTACAGATGGAAATTTAAAAAACTGTGTCCACTTTGTTGAATGACCTTTTACTGCAATTACAGCTGCCGTTTTTGGAGCACATCTCTTCCAGCTTAGCACATCTAGAAGCTAAACATTTTGCCCATCCTTCCTTGTAAAATAGCTCAAGCTGAGTCAGCTTGGAGGTCTGTAGACACCAGATTTCATGTCTTGCCACAGATTTATGATTGGATTTAAGTCTGAACTTTTACTGGGCCATTCTAACACATTAATTTGCTTTCATCTAAACCATTCAATTGTAACAGTTGCTTTATGTTTACGGTCACTTTCCTACTGGAAGGTGAACCTCCTCCCCAGTCTCGAGTCCTTTTTCTTTCATGTATTTAGCTCCATCCACCGTGCCATAAACTCTGACCAGCTCCTTCCAGCCTTATGAAGAAAACCATTGACACATCATGACACATGATGATGTGCAGTGTTAGTTATTAGCCATCATGTATTCACATACATACATGTATCACCACATACATAAACCTTTCAGGTTGTTTACAGAGTCCCCTAAATTACTTG
Organism: Crenichthys baileyi; assembly: GCA_036173005.1. Classification (NCBI taxonomy): domain Eukaryota; kingdom Metazoa; phylum Chordata; class Actinopteri; order Cyprinodontiformes; family Goodeidae; genus Crenichthys; species Crenichthys baileyi. Next base: position 105,590 of record JAHHUM010002748.1, on the reverse strand, counting down.
TGGCAAACTGCATTCAGGACTTCTTATAGCTTTCTTCCAACATTGGCTTTTCTCTTGCCCCATTTGTGGAGTTCAGCACTAGAATCGGTGAATCTCCCCAGCTCCTTCAGAGTTACCATAGGCCTTTTGGCTGCTTCTCTGATTAATGTTCTCCCTACCCAGCCTATCAGTTTACATGCACAGCCATGTCTTGGATTGGACAGTGCTCTTTGAGATTTTCAAAGCTGGGAATATTATTTTATAACCTCACCCTTTAAACCTTCCCACAACTTTCTCCCTGACCTGTCTGCTGTTTTTTGGTCTTCATGGTGCTATTTGTTCACTAAAAAGCCTAAAAGCTAAATGTTTTGGATTTAGTTGATGTTGGATGTCTTAAAAGAATAGACACAGATAAAGTAGATCAGGGCAGTTTGAAGTAAGAGTGTACATAAAGGAAAAAGAACAAGACATGAGAGGTAGAGCATCAAAACAAAACCAAAGAAAGCACAGGACAAGAGCAATGTCAGACACAAAGAAAGCAAACAGAAAAAAACCCAAAGGTAAAAATTGGAAAGAACTAAGCAGAACAGGGCAGAACTAAACCAGCAGAACAAAGAAAGGAGAGAGCAGACGGAAAGAGAACAGAGCAGAGCATCGGTGTCTCCTGCTGAGCCGGTGTAAGCCTGTAAATGTGATCAGCGTGAATCCATCCCCTACATACAGCAGCTGCAGCCTAATGTGTGTTTAGCCTGTTTGGACTCTTCCAGGTGTCTGCTGCCTGCATCTCTGCCGCTGACAGCTCAGGCTGCCTCTCTGCAAGTGCTCCTATTTACTACTCAGACTGGTGGCTTTCTTACACAAACCGACGACATCTCCGTGTGGTTGACCAGGCATAATCTGTGGGCCCCTGTAATTCCTGCATGGCCCTGCATGTTTGTCTGATATGTCGCCAGTCACCGCTGCGCTGCCAGCGCCGGTCTGGCCACAGGGGAAGAGGCTTTCTTTTCGATTTTTAAACAGCAGTTTTGCTTGAGCTGAACATTTCTGCAGCCTGATCAAGCGAGCAAGCGAGGCAAGTAAAGCAATTCCCGCACTGTAAGCACCTGTCCCATCTGCCCCCCCCTTTTTCTTTTCACATACATCCACTTTCCCTTTCTCCCTTTTCTTCCTCTTCTCTTTTTTTATTCCATCACAAGAACAGGGCAGATGCTCAGATAGAAAGAGACAGGCCATAAGACAGAGAGATGGAAGCGAGAGGAGACGAAAGGAAGAGACAGCGGGGCTCAGTCCTAATCTGTTGACAAGAAGGGATGTTTGAGGATAAACAGAGGCCGAGCAGGAGAGCTCAGAAAGTAATGTCAGAGGAGAAGATGGAGCTTTTTGCCTCAGACAGCAACCCAGCTGCACCATCAATTTTCGATGGTTTACATTAGCAAAAGATTAACACCTAAATTGGGCTCCAGAGGCGTCTAAAGATCCTCACATAGGGTTCTCATGACATAAAAGTGTTATGTTGAAAGAAACCAGTCTTCCTTTAGATTCGTAAAGTGCTCCGCCTCTCATCCAAATACTTGCATAACACTGAGTGGTATTCAAAACATACCATCAAACCTTCAGGACTTGTAGAATAATAATCATTTATGATGGTGGAGAAACTTCCCAGACCTCCAATCTGTTAAGCCCCCTTGAAATGATAAAAGCCCTCTGCAGTGAGCTATCTCAAGCAGTTGTGTAATTCCTCTCTGAGTCATCAAACAACAGAAATACTTACAGATTGGATGTGGATAAAGTCATACCTTTTTTTCTATTTACAGCATGTAAGGATTAGAGGATGTTGTCATAGTAAAAGAATGCAGTTTTTTAACGACACAAAACATGATTTCATTAAATTTTATCTGAACTGTCTCATAAAAGAAGATTTATTTTAGAGTATTTATAGAGAGAAGATAGAGAAGATAAGCTTGGCTTTTCGTGGTTTGATGCTCATGATACAGTCGACCTGGAGGCCAGGCTTGAGGTTAAAATAAGAGTTTTTAGATAGATGTAAAAATAACTTTGTTAATCCCCTCAGGAATGACATTCTCACCCTCTGCTGCAACATCTTTTTCGCCTGTTTCTATGCAACTCTCTTAAGTTGATAAGAAAAACAATGTTTAGAGAAGTATAAAAGCCATGTTCTAATTAACATCGTCACTGACCCAAAATGCAGCTCATTTCTACAATATTACTGCAAAATAATGAGACATTTTTTGCTCATCTGCTCTCGCACCAATATGAAGGATTCAAGGATTTTTATTGTTATACCAGCTCACGCTTGCATGTTAAGGTATAAAATTTGGACTCAGGTCATGGTTAAGAAGCCTAATACTTAAGTAAAAAGAAAACTACATATAACGCACAAAGCTAAATAGCAATCAGTAAAACTATATGCAGCGAAGAGCAAAAAGAAAATAATTATTCACAGTTAATTTACTTGAGTGATGTCCCATTCTTAATCCACAAAGTCTAATGTGCGCTTTGCAACCATCCTTTGCAACCATAACAGCTTCAAATCTTTTGGGAATGCTTTCCACAATGTTTAGGATTGTGGTTATGGGACTTTCTGACCGCTCTTTCAGGGGTGTGTTTGTGAGTTGTCTTGCAATCAGAAGGTTGTGGGTTCGATTCCAGCTTTCTCCTGCCATATGTCGATGTGCCCCTGAGCAAGGCACTTAACCTCAAGTTGCCTAACGATCTTTTCCTGGCATGCCTCCCAAACAACCTGTTGTCATTTAGATCCCATCTGATAAGTCTAACCCCAATCTTTTTTTAAGGAGTGGGTTTTTCCGGGCCCAAATTGTCTTTTTTACTTGGGGTTGGGAAAAAAAAAACAAAGTTGGAAAGTTGGAAGTATGAAATGCCAGGGCATTTCATACTTCCTAAGAAACTCCAGAATACAAGAAAAAGAAAAAGAAAAGCTTATTATTTGTTAATGGTTGGATTTTTCCAAATATTTCAATGTTTGACTATGCTACTGCAACGAAAGTTAAAATGATCATATGACTATTTATGCTACTTTACCAGCGGTTCCAATGTGTGCTGTTTTTACAAAAATTTGTCCCGGGTAAAATAAAATAAAAGGGATTTTTTTTATATAGTTTGGGGGGAAATTTGGGCCCTTTTTGGGGGGGGAAATTTGGGGGTTCAGTTTTGGGCGGGAATTAGAAAAAATTTTGAAAAAAAATTAATGATGTTGGTACACACATTTCCAGATGTTTAAAAGGAAAAAATAGGGCCTTTTTTAAAAATAATTTTGTTTAAATTTTTAATTTTGGGGAAAAGGGGTTTTAAAAACTTTAAAGGTTACTCTGCTCCACAGATTTCATCATAAAGTCTAATCCTCCAAACCCACAGAGCTTACTTTCACGTTGGTTGCCATTATCTACCTTTTTTGTTTTCTTTTAAACTTTACAAAATAGTTTGTCCTCAGTCATAATGCACAAGCTAACATTTAAGTATTTATTCAACATGTTGTGAATACATTTTAGAGGAAGAAACGCTATTCTTAAAAAATGTAACTACCGCTACATTATAAAAACCTAATGTATTCCTGTCTTTAGGGGAAATTTCCCGCACTGAAGAGCATTTCTTGCCCCCGGCGGCCCCCGAATAAAAACAAAGCCCTGAACTTCGGCCCAAATTTGAGGTGGGTGTACTTTCCCTTTCCATGAAAGGGAGGGGAAAATTGGGTCGACTGCTTCTATTGCTCTAATTGGATGGTAAAAAATCTACTTTCACGAAAGAACACTGTACCCTCAAATGAAAATCATTAAAAAGCGGCACAGCAAGCCCTGTTTAAAAGCAGAGCGGGGGGTTCAAAAAACCCTGACACCCAAGTGGGCTTTGTTTTATTTGTGTGTCTTTTTGGCCCCCCCCCCCCCTTCCATACCCCGCAGTAAACCCGACACAATTTTGATAAGCCCAAAGCCCCGGAGAAAGTTTGATATGAAGTGCAAAAAAACCCGCAATTAAGATAATAAAAAAAAATAAAACCCAAAAAATATCAGTCGCCTAATTCACTACAAGCCCCCAAATCACAAAAATAATTCCCCAAAATGATGGTGGTGAATTTCCCCTCTTTTTCTCTTCTGCCCCCTTTCTTTGTGTGTTTTTGGTTTTTCACTTGGGGGGGGTAGAAAAAGGGGTGAGGAAATATGCAAAATTTCAGCAGAGACTATGGATCGGTATTAGGACTGACACCCGTCAATCTGGCTGATATGTCAGCCTAAATGAGAACAGAGTCGAAGTCTTGGAGGGAAACTAAGGAGAAGGAGTAGGAGGACAGGCAGAGATGTAGGAGGAAGAAAACAGGGGTTATGGGGGTTGAAGCTGAAGAAATAGATGGAGAGAAATTCATTCTGAAGGAGAAGGGTTAGTTAGGTGGGAGTAAAAATGTCAGTGAAAGCAGCAGAGGAGGTAATGCAAGAGAATGGGAAAGGTGAGTTTAAAAACTGGTCAAATTATAAAACAAACAGGAAAAAGGAGTTCAGAAAGAGAAAAAAATAAACATTTGAATTTGTTCTTTATTCAGGTGGGAAACACCTCTTAAATGAACTATGAAAACAACAGACTGTGTTCTGCACTCTGTAGACATTAATCCACATTTGGCATCATTCTGTCTGGATATTTTTTACCACTACTCTTGGCAGGTTTTTTACTGCTTGGTTTACTGGAACAAACCTATCTTTTACACATTTTCAGTATAGCTGAGATCTGAGCTTTTTTAAAACCTCAATCTTACTATTCTTTATCCATTCCAACACCGATTTTGAGGTTTCTCTGGGATCAATGTCCTGGTGAAACAGGCTGCAATTCTCCAAAACTGGACAGTAACAGGTTGGAATAACATTGCCTGGTCTGGATTGATCCTGATCATTCTTACCAAATATTTTTGTCTGAAATTGCCAACTGAAAGTTCAAGTGGTTGAAATAGGACAAAGTTCCCAAAGTTCCCAAAACGTGTTACAGAATGGATAAGCAGGTGAACATTATTTTACTAAGCTTGATGGCTGCAAAATATCATGTAGCCAAGGTGCAACTTACCAACAGATACTGTATTTACCTAAATATTGGTCAAAGTGTTTGCATATATACGAGCCTTTATGTATAATTTTGAGCATATCTGTCTTAGAAAAAAACACTTCAAGACATTGAAGATTTATGTTTTTTAACTCATTTAACTTTTAAGTGTTTAAATTAATCATTAATAGCCCAAAATTAAGATGGGATTCATGCCTATGTGGAGTTTATGTAAAATTCTGAAAAACCCTGTTACTAAGGGGAAAGACAGGTGGCTGGTGGGAAGGGGGTGGATGAATAAAAGGAGGGCAGCAAAATGGAGAGGATGCTTAAACAAGGATCGTTAAACAAGGTGGAGACAGATGGAGGACACATTAGAGCAATGCAAAAAAAAGAGGGATAGGATATGAGAAGACCAGATCAGGGGAACATTCAAACCAAATGGAAAGGACATCATCAAAGAAGAGAAAGACAAGAAATGAAAAGATTGAAATGAGATGATGGAGAGAATATTGCAATGAACAAAAATGTAGGTGACACTTAATAAGTAGAAGCTGATAAAGACAGAGGGAAAATTAGATATTGCAAATGATGGAGGGAGTTACATTTGTGAGCCTATCAGCAGTGAAGGAGTAGAACAGTGTTGGGGAGCAGAGATTTATGTTTTGAGAGGGTTGCAGCGAGGGAGCAGAGGAAAACAGCCAGCCCTGTTATAGATGGGGCTCTCCTGGGAGAGCAGGGTCTGTCGTTTTCCAGGCATTTCCAGAAGATTTCTGAGGACCCCGCTGCAATGCACAAAATGCCCCCCCTAAACCGAGTCCTCAGCCCTCCAAGGATAAATAAAGTGGGTCTCCTTTCTCTGTGTGAGTATTCAATAAAAGTGATAAAATGCTAGAAGTGACCCTTTTCAGTTTTTTTTTTTTTTTTTGGGAAGGGAATGTAAGAAACCAAACTGGCCACCCTCTCCAAGGAGAATCTTTCAAAGAAATGCAGACATCAAGCATAAAAGCACAGAGAAGCATGAAAGCGCTTCCTTTCATACGACAAAAAATGTCAACGAAAAAGGCCCATGAGATCAAATGAGCCGAGTGTGGAGGTAGTTTATGTTTCTGCTTCCCTCAGTGTCTCTCTGTTTCTTTGTCTGCCTGTGTTTTCTCTCGCTCGTCTGTCTGACAGACTCGCGTGTGGAGGTGAGAGAGAACAATTGAATGGGCCTCCCACGTAAAATCCATTCAGAGACATCTTGAGGAATAAGAATGAGAAATTGTCCTGCACACTGAATTAAATCAATCTAATCCATTACAAGATCACTATCACAAGGTTTTCCCTTTTGTCTCCGCCCTGGATTATGCATACTGCTGGCTAAGTGTTTGTGTGCTTGTATGTGTGAGCATGTACCTTATGTAATAGTGTGATGCTGCTTCCCCACACAATCAATGGAACAATTACTCATTAAAGTAAGAGCTTAGCTGACAGGTTGCTCACAATTTAACATTAGCATTTTCTGTAATTGATTACAGGGGTTGGGTATTAGAGTCATTGCTTTCAAAAGTGGGTTTTAAGAGCCTTTCTGCCTGAAATTTTTTTTCCTACCTATCTTTTGCACCAAGGCACAAGTGTTGGGTTTGATGAGATTGGGCAAAGATCATTTATAGACGATGACATTGTGACATGTAAAAACGTACTGTGCTTGTGCAGTGTAGAAGTGTGGAGGGTCGTGTTTGTTTTTTTTTTCATTAGAATCCAACTACACTGTGTTTTTTGGTGTTGTTGCTTGTTTGCTACTACAGAAATGTGCCAAAATGTTATGAGGACAAGTTTTGTAGGAACTGTAAGGGATGATGTGAATACACAAGCAGTGTCTTTCACATTCGATGCTAAAGCAGCACACATCCGTCCGCTTTCAGTGCTGATTCTGGGTTTAGCTCAGAGATGCTCCACAAATCCATGTTACACAGATATATACTTGCAGGTGTAAACAATCCATCATCTTATCCTCTGAATGAACATTAGGTAGGAAGGAATGAACTGGTGTATTGAGGCAGAGCCGTACTTGCAAGAAAAAAACTGTGTTGCGGTTGTTCTGTGCTTTGAGCTGCACCTGGCTAACAGCTATGTTATCAAGTAGATTGTTCACAGTCTCTTCATTCTGTCTATATCCAGCTAATAAACTCCTAAAGGGCAATAATCACCCTTAGTCAATAGTTAATAGGTCTGAACTCATAAAGGGCAGTGTTTAGGAGCATGCTGTAAATGCTACCGCTATGACGGCTTCCGTTAGAAGGCCAAGCTACACCTTCCGAGTCAAAATTGATCTAGATATGGCCATGGTGTTTGCGAACAGCTTAATTTTATGCTAATTTATGCACCTTCATTCATTCAATAATGAGTTATTGGCAGAACAAGTTAGCTGTGACTTAAAAACAAAAAGAAACGTCTAGTTAAAATAAATGTGTAAGTTTGTGGGTGCTAGTTTGTAATCTATTGCAAACTTAATTAAAAAAAACAAATAAATAAAACCTATCCTAATTGTATGGTGTATGTTTATTAATTCACACCTAACATGCTCCATACGCCCTTGCTCCACTTTCATGTAACATCTTGCCATCTTTTCAATATTACCAAACCTAATTTCCTTATCAGGAAACATCTGTAACCAAATGATGTTTTTGAGTGGGCATAATGTTTTCTTTATTTCGTCTCAGTGAATCTCTCTATCCTTTTAATCCGTTTCTTTGGCGGATTGTAAATGTTGATAAGAAAAAAGCAGCAACAATTTTAAGATGGAGATGGACAAGATGATTACAGATGATGAAAGCTGGTATCCATCACCACCCACTCTGTTTGTGTTTCCAGCCTCCCTCTGTCTGTCTATCTCTCTGTTCCTGCTCGCACTGCTCTAATGTTTTAATGTAAGTCGATAACTATCAGGAAGTGATAACACCCGGGTTCCACTTGACTCGCTGAGGGTTGATGAGGTGCAGAAAGAAGCAGGGTTTCCGTGAGGTGCACTGTGCGTGTGTGTGTGTGTGTAAGGAGGGGGGGGGGGGGTGACAGTATCTCCCCCTCAGTGAAGCCTGTTACGCTTGGTTGCAGAAGAGATAAGCAAGCGGCTCTCAGAGGTGCCAGCGAAGGGGGCAGTGACGTCACACTGCTTGTCCTCTTGGCGATAAATGAAGTTGGGGCATCACAGGTGGAGATTATGTCAGGGTGAAATTTGTCATTGTTCTGGAAAGAAGATTAAACCAAGAGGTGCACCTTTGCTGTTTGTTCTCGCGGCTGTTTCTGACAGGGTGTCGTTGCTGCAAATATATTACCTTATCATAGCAGGAGAAATGCAGGTGTTACTAATAATATTAACATGACTACTCAGCCATTACAGTGTGATAGTGAGTCAACAAGGGCCTAGAAACTAAGGCAGCTAATTGAAATAATTTCACGGCTAATTGTATTATTCATCTGTGTTTTACACTGCGATATGTCAAAATGTCTTCCAATGGAAATGCCCTAATTCACAGTGAGATGACTTTCACAAGCACAGTTTGTGGGTTTCTGAGCGTGAAGCCGCAATAAGATGCAGGGGCCAAAGGAAAATAAGAAGAGTAGGTCTGTTTGCTTCTGATTGAGGCGTCAGAGGGCAAAGGAGGGATGGAGGTGAGCACGGTGGGGTGAGAGGAGAATGAGAGAGGAAGCAAGAGGAGAGCGAGAAAAGAAAAGATAATTTCTTAGCTCTTCTTTTAAATAAGTCTGTTTCTATAGCAACCATCCAGCCAGCCACCGGAGAGATGAGGGAAAGTGGGGGTGCACCGGAGAGACAAGGGAAGGATAGAGGGAGAGAGTTACCATAGCAACGAAGGAAGAGGGAGGAAAATAACTTTAAAAGAGAAAAGACGATGTGCAGCAATCAGAGTTGTACTGAGAAAAGTTAAATGAGGTACTCTTAGATTTAATCAGTGGAGACTTGAGTCTGCTACTTAGGACAAGTAAGTCGGCAAGTAGAGACTTCGAACTTGGTTTAGACTCTTGCTCTAAAGACTTGGACTGAGACTAGGATTTTAGTCTGATTAACAATTTTGTGAAATCAATGGTGAAAGCATCTCACACTTTGCTTGATAATGTATAGCATATCTTAAAATTTGTGTAGCTCTTTCAAACATAAAGGTTTAAATGCAGAAGCAGTACATGGGTTTCTAAAAGTCCGATAGAACAGTCTCTAAATTCTAGGTAATACAATATATGGTGAGGAATTGCACAATTCTGCACATGAAATAACAGGTGTTAACATCATATAAAGAAACTAGGAGCATTTACAAAATGAAAGCAGTATGTTTCTGTTAGATATTCAATATTAATAATTCATAAAAGCAGCAATACCTTCTGTTAGGTAAATATTGTAACATTGATTTTCGAAATAACTTACAGCAGATCATTTTTAAAACGTTGAGCTGAATTTTCTGAAAAGGATAAAGATAAAGATGTTAAATATTCATGTGCTGAATTAGGCATAAGGATAGGGATTTGAATTCATAACCTGCAGCAATTTCTCTGTTTAAGGCAGACCAGATGGTGTGCGACTGATCTGAGAATGATCATTTCAGTCATTACAGACCTGAGACTTGCAGTGAAAGACAGAAGACTTGACTTGGAATTGACAAAAACACCTCTGAGTAAACTAGAGACAGATGGAAAAACCCTGATAAAAATGACTCTTTTGTTGTGGTTTCCAGCACAGAATGCCAACATGTGCAAAATGTAATTCCTCAATATTCAGCCTGCATGTTAAAAAGTATTTAAAAATCTCCACTATGGAAAGTCTTTTTAAAATAACAGATTTTTCATCAAAAACTCCTGTATGGACAGGAGGTGCAAACATAGCGGACAATCCATCATAAATATCCATGTCAATGTGGAGAGGGCCTCAATCAACTGAGAAGAAGAGTAAGACGTTCAGTTGGTGTCGAATGTTGATAGCCACCGCTGTATGGGCGGTAATAAGATGTAACAGCAACAGCCATGTGTCAAGGACAGAGTTCTGCAAAGATAAGCAAAAATAAGGAATATTAACAAGAAAGGTTATTTTTAAAAACCTAGACAGAGGTTACATAAAGTATGAAATCAAGAAACACCAGTTGAATACCACCAACCCCAAAACAGACCAGAAAAACTAAAGTGCGACTTAAGTGAATAATCTTTACAAAGACATGGGGAGCAAATGTAAGGATGAAGAGATTAAGCTGAACTTGGCATGCTAAAACCAGCAGGTCCCATGAAGCCTACTGGAAGCTAACAGCCAATACTTCAGGATTCCTCACCAAAGCTGTAGCCTCTCTGAGATGAGGTTAGTTGTTTTCCAGTGTTGGTGCCAAGACTCATTTATAATTAGTCACCATAAGCAAACACTCTGGCAACATACTTTTTGTATAGTGATGTAGCTTTCCACATTAGGTCTTCAGACAGTAACCTGGCACAATCTACCATTGTTTTTATGGTTTCATTTTCATGTGTACTTCAGTAGAGCACAAAAATGGCATTCTTAGGGCTCAGAAAACATTATGAATTCTTTTACAATTTTGTCTTGTGCTATATCACTGCAAACTGCATCCAGAGCATGATCTCAGGGCTTTCTAACAAAGCAGCCACACATGACAAGCTGGGAGTGTGACCAGGCTTGCCTCTTTGCAGCAATAACAGCAGGGGCTTAGTGGCACTATACTGTATACAGCCAGGTGTAGCCTGTGCAATTTTGGGTTGTCACGGATGAAAGATGACTGGCTCAAAACAATTACAGCAACAGCTTTGGTCACGGCTCTAAAGTTATGGCCCTGTAGGTCACACTGTAGGAGGGGTTTAAAGTCAGCCTTTGTAACAAACTTGCAGCTGGACATGTATCTGAAAAACAGCAATTCAGGATGACCATCTAGCAGGGTTTTTCCTGCTACATCCCAGTTTTATGATTGAACCAGCCAGATAAACGGAATCAGATTGAACAGAAAATGATGCGCTGAAAAAGTAAAACTGGCTCTGTTGTGAAAACCTCCAGCTGACATAGATGTAAAACATGAAGAATCATAGTTTTGGAATTCTAATAAAGGAAAGGTCTGGGTGGTTTGTGTCAGTAGACAGCTTTTTGTTGGATATGTCCTCCAGCGGTTATTGTGACTGTGCCAAGAGCAAAGTGGCATGGAAAAGAAAATGTGGCAGAGGCATCATAGCCTATAATACTGCTATGGGGCAGTATCACAAACATTTAGTCTACAAATATCAAACAGGATGTTATATCCATGTTTAGAGGTAACAAAATATTTCCGGCAGTAAAGATTTAGGCCTGATATTCCACATTTTTCTAACCCCATTAACAGAAAATGTGATCTTAAGGTGCTTCGCAAGACAAACACATCAAATTCAAATCCACTGATATAGATCCAAATTAAATTCGAAACAAGCTAATTCCAATACTAAATGATCATACAACCATGTTCAAATTTTCGGTACAAACAGTGCTGTATGCTCCTAATTATAATACAATACAATTATAGTCAGTTGATCATATAAAGCCAACTGGTATGAAGTTATCTATCTTACTCAAACCCAGCAGACTGCATCACGTCTTTAACTTTGCTGCAGTTCCTCACCTTGCTCAAGCACGGGGCCACAGTGGAGAAAAACAACTCAACAAGAAGAAACCTCCGGCAGAACCAGCCAAAGTATGAGCCGTCATCTGTTGCAAAGTGATGTGGGTTGAGACGACAGGAAGCAGACATAGAAAAACCCACAGAAGCACCGGAGCAGGAGTACTTTCTATGGGAAGGAAAAACAAGCGGAGAACACAAAGTTATGCCCAACAGTAGCCCATTAGTGGCTTTATTCTGAAAAGAGGGACAGTTAATTGCAGAAGAACTGGGCCAGGATTCATTTCTATGGTAAAAATGTCTTTGGTAAAAAAAAAAAAAAAAAACGAAAAACAAATAGAGAGCTTATAATGCAAGGCACCAATAGCTTTGTCCAGGAAGGCGACACAACTAAAACAGAAGAACTTAGTGAGGTGTGCTGTATTTGTGAAACTGTACAAAAAGTGTACATTGTTAATTGCAGTAATAGCTCCATCAATGGTTTGATTCAGGGTAGGGACACAGCTAACACAAAAGGGTATTAATTTCAGAACAAGACCCATCAGTGACTCTGTCCAGTAAGGGGCAAGGTAAACACAGAAGCACTGGAAAAGGTGTACCTTCTATTAAAAGATTAAAATACAGAGGAACAACTCAAAAGGTAATGGTTACAATACTTGCAATTAAAGTATAATAACTGTTGGATCTCAGAATGTCTGCCTTACTTTCTTTTTTCCTGTGTGGGGGGAAACCTTTTGAAAAGGCCTTCAAAAATGGAAAATGCATCAGAGCTAACGCTGTTTCCCCGCATTTTAAACCTTAATTTCAGGGGGAAAAATGTTCGAAAAAAGTGCTGGGAAACAGCACAGTTCTCTAATATCTCGAAATCTTCCTTAATGACATATCGTGTGATATTTAATGAAAGATAATTTTGGTTTAACAGGTCACTAGTCTACAGTCTGAAGGACAATTTTCCCATCCTTCTCTTACAGTAAAGCTACATGGTTTAACCACAATTTAACATGGTATAAGTTTTACATGATTTCTCCATATGTGTGATTTCTCCATACTTTTAAAGGCACATAAATCTTTTTAATTAAACCTTATCTGTTTGCGCCAGTAGGCCCCCGGAATTAATTTAAAATGTCAGTATTTGAATGTAGTGTGTCCTTTACACCATTATTAATAGAAAGTAGTTATTTCTGTTATATAGTGGGCCTTTGTTGGTGATAGTCAGGGAACAGGGGAATTGGCCCAGAGCGGACAATATGACTGTACGTGGGTATACTGTGTGTTGATGGGGAAGATTGGAGTCTGCAGCGATAACACCCTTCTCTGTTGTTATAGGGATGTGCGTGTTGCTTTTCTGATGGTCCTTCCAGCTCATTGACCACCCATGTACCTCGTCATTCTTCTGCGTCGTGCGGTAGTCTAGCCGGTATTGTGTCTTTAGCTACGCCAAGGGTGGGGGAGAGGAAAGGAAGAGAATTTGATTAGAAATCCTCAGAGTCACATGGCTCTGAGCACGAGCCTAAGGGTAGAGGGAGGATTGGCGGAGATGGGAAAGAGGAAAAAGAAAAAAAGAAAAGCCCTCGTTCCCAAAAAAACACTGATGCTACAGGATGATCCGAAACTGAATCTGACAGGCGTGGCGATGTGCGGGAAAAGGGTCAAATTGGTCGATGGCTTAGCATCTACTGGTCGCATCCGGGATTCTAGCTGCTTATTGTGTGCTAAAAGTGAACCTGGATGTACAGCTAGCTATCCGAGGTTTTTCAAATAAACCTTACTTGTCCAAGAAGCCGATTTTCTTGGTATTCTAGAAGGATCATAAAATGAGTTGGTGAGATGCTCCCGCGGCAGTCTAATATTGTCTTTAAATGGTTGAGCGCATGAAGCTTATCTCGAGAGATTGTCAGTCTCAAGTGTGCTACCGAAGAGACCCGTCCTAGTGGTTCTGTGCGACACGCGTGTGGCTTGTAATAGCTCAGGAAACAAACGCATAAAAAGCGCACGAGGTATAAAGTGTCCTCTCGGTAGATCAAATTTGTACCAGAGAGAGATGAATCATCCTTGCAAGCCAGGAACTTCTTGCTGCGAGAGGCACGAATGCGGTTTATGGCTGCGTCTATCCGGGATTGTAAGGTCGTCGCCCGATGACACATGTACAAACAACAACGATGATCGCAGTTGCACGTGGAAGAGGCAGAAACTGGGGAGGGAAATGTGGAAATCAATAAGAAGTTAAGATGTATTCAGGGATACTAGGTTAGTAAGTTAGTGGCGAGAAAACATGCCATATAAGCTTATATGCGAAATTCGGTTAGAGACCTAGTAGATAGTATAGAGGATATGTTTTTATTGTACCTCCTTCCACCTCTCACTTGCGGGTAGAATTAGACTTGTCCGCCTTGTTGTCACCGTTCAGAGTGTAAACTTTACATATTGCTATAAAGTGCAGATATGCACTGTTGTGGGGGGGCTGCAGTTTGGCCTTGTACTTGGGGTCATTAAAAACTAGGACTAATTTTCCTTACTACTGGCTGACAGGTTGAACCTGATTAGTCACAATCATGTTAAAACGATGGCCTGTAACCGTCCTGCTTTCAGTATTCTACCTTTGTATTTTACCACATTGGTTCGGTAAAATTTGATGAAAATGCTAGGGAAACATTTTAGAAAGAACATGATATGAATTGAAGCCGAAGAGACATGTACTAGTTAGTGTATATGTTATGTAAAGATCGGACAGTGTTTTTTTTTTGTTTTATTAAATTTCTATACATTTTCAATTTAATCTCATTCATTTGTAGTCATATAGCCGCCAATTCCAACACAGGCGTCTTCAAGGCACTTCACAAAGGGTTTTGAATGGTGTAGGGTTATTGGGAGGTACATTAAACTACTGAGTGGTTAGAGGTTTGGCCCTTTTGGAATGGCTGTGTGTATGGGTACTAAGTAAGATAATAACTGATAGAAGTTTGTCCATGTAGAGCCCACTGGTGGCCATTGTTATACCAAACCCCACAAGGATTGGGGGTACCTATCTCTGTCAGATTGATTATAACCATTGGAAAAGAGAGGGTCATACAGTAGCAGATGGGGGTGTGTTTTGGTGCACCTCAACCATAACTGAGCCGGTTTAGGCTAAACCTGACTCCCCCTCACTCCATCCAACAGGGAGAGAGGAAGGCAGAGGTAAAAATAATTGGAGAGTGTTGTTTCCTGTTGCATTGTGTAAAAGGTGGGTAACTTTAAAATGGGCTAAGTCAATTCAGTCGAATCATATAGATTTCAAGTCAGGTACATACATTCCAATTAATCCTAACCATGGAACAGTGCAGTTAGATTTAGTTATTTATTCAAATTGGATAAAAAGTTTTTCTATCAAAGGAAACCCAGCAGATTGCATCGAGTCAGTGACTTGTGGCAGTCACTCCTCCTGGATGAGCATGTAGTGACAGCGGACAGTCACTGGCATTGACTTTGCAGCAATCCCCCATACTGAGCATGCATGTAGCGACAGTGGAGAGAAAAACTCCCTTTTAACAAGAAGACACCTCCAGCAGAACCAGGCTCAGTGTGAGCGGCCATCTGCCCGGACCGACTGGGGGTTAGAGAGAACAGAGCAGAGAAGGAAAAAGAACACAGAAGCACTGATCTAGGAGTACTTTCAATGGGAAGGAAAATTAAATGTTAATGGATTTAGCTCCTTTAGTGGTTTCATCTAGGAAGAAAAAACAGATAAACTCTGAGGCAGTTTTCAAGGTTAGGGTATGAAAGAGAGCACATAGAGTTAGTCACAGTAAAAGCTCAGTCAGTAGCTATGTCTAGGAGAGACAGGGTTAAACACTGAAAGACAGGGCCAAGTGTATCATCGGTAGAAGGTGAGCATTAAGTTGTTGGCAGCAGAAGCTTGGACGATGGAATGTGTCACAGGTAGACACAGAGTCAGGCCAGGTGTAGCTTCTAGGAAGAGAAAAGAGAGATAACATAAAGTTAACAGCTGAAATAACAGCAAATAATACAAAATTGGAGAGTAGTATGAGAATGTAGCGGAGAGAGTGAAAGTGGACATTATGTCCTCCAGCAGCCTAAGCCTATAGCATCATAACTACAGAGATAGCTCAGGATAACCTAAGCCACTCTAACTATAAGCTTTATCAAAAAGGAAAGTTTTAAGCCTAGCCTTAAAAGTAGACAGGGTGTCTGCCTCACAGACTAAAATTGGGAGCTGGTTCCACAGGAGAGGAACCTGATAACTAAAGGATCTGCCTCCCATTCTACTTCTAGAGTCTCTAGGAACCACCAGTAAACCTGCAGTCTGAGAACGAAGTGCTCTGTTAGGAATATATGGAACAATCAGATCTCTGATGTATGATGGAGCTAGATCATTAAGGGCTTTATATGTGATTGTGCTTAGTATTTCTATTGTTGTATTTGTTATTAAGAACATGTAATTGCTTTATGTTGTACTTCAGTTGACGAATAATGTACAAGCTGTCAGGTGTGTTGGAAAGGCTTTCTTTGATGCTTGCCAGACATGTCAAAGAGACACAGGAGACATCTGTAATGTCTTTATATAGCAACATGCTGGGATCCTCAGATGATGTTGGAAGTCAGATGTGAGTGCACTGCTACAAGGACCAAAGAGATGCTGGAATCTATCTATTTAACAAGGGTGTTAAAAGCATTAAAATAACTGAATGGCAGTGAAGCAAAATTCAGATATTGTATATTGATGTTACTTAAATTATTCCATTTGTGTATGAAGTGCTGTGAACAAGCATTTGCCCCATACTTTTTTTCTGTTTTAGTGTTTATGTCTAACTTAAATGTTTCTGATTTATTAAGTTAACACTAAATGCAGTTTTGAAATAAAAGGAGCGATCCAAACCAACCAAGCTCATTATAAAAATACAATCTCTTCTCTTCTGAATCTGAATTTAATTTAATTAACCACATTGTTTTCAGTTTCAGTGGCTGGTTCAGTTTCACCAGCCACACCCTGAAGTGATTACTGCCAGACCTGCAGAATTAAGAAATCACTTAAATAGAACCTGTCAAACACCATGAAGTAGGTCAAAAGATTAAAAAAACAACGTATCATGTCTCAGTCTAAAATTAAAGAACAGGTAAGAATCAAAGTTATTAGTCTGTAAAGTGCTATAAAGCCATTTCTGAGGATTAGGAACACCAGTGAACCACAGTGAGAGCCATTATTCCAAAATGAAGTAAACATGGAACAGTGGTGAACCTTCCCAGGAGGGGTCTCAGGTGAGGTCAGTCTTCAGGATTAAACAACTGAAAAGACTGGGCAGAAATCAAATCTATAAGAGAGTTCTAATACAGAAACAACCACCAAAAAAGCACAAAGGCCAAAAAACATCTTGAGGTTTGGGATAATATCCCAACATTATAAAA
Organism: Crenichthys baileyi; assembly: GCA_036173005.1. NCBI lineage: Eukaryota > Metazoa > Chordata > Actinopteri > Cyprinodontiformes > Goodeidae > Crenichthys > Crenichthys baileyi. Next base: position 88,521 of record JAHHUM010002748.1, on the reverse strand, counting down.
GTGGAACCTTCTGGAAGTTGTGTATTCTGTTGTTTGTGGCATAAATTTAATACAGCATTTCAGAAAAAAAAACATCAAAGTAACAGTCAAACATGGGGAGGCTGTGTGATGGTCTGGTCTGTTTTGCTTGTTCCGGATCTAAATGACTTGATGTAATTGATGGAACCACGAATTCTGCTCTCTTCCAGAAAATCCTGTAGGAGAACGTCTGACCATCAGTTTAGTGCACTTGGGTTATACAGCAGAACAATGATCCAAAGCTGTCCAACAAGTCAATCTCTAAATGGCTTAAAAAATGAAGTTTTTGAAGTGGCCCTGTCAAAGTCTGGACTTAAATCCAATTAACATACGGTGGCGAGACCTGAAAAGGCTATTCAAGGTTGAAAACTCTCCAATGTGGCACATTTAAAGCATATCTGCAAAGAGCAGTGGGTCGAAATTCAAAGGGTGGCACAGCCAGTTTTTAGGTTTAACTATTTTTCACATAGTGCCAGATTGGTTTGGGTTGAATTTTCCTTTTATAAATAAAATCATAATTTCAAAACCACGCTTTGTATTCAGTCAGGTTATCTTTGTCTGATATTGATAGTTGTGTGCTGATCCAAACGTTTAGGCGTGACAAAAAGCTAAACTAATCTGTAAGGGAAGAAATACTTTTTCACAGCATTGTGCATTGTACTACAAGTGGGCAAAAAAGTCATGTGCAGTTACTTACGGTGGCTTTTTTTCTTCATTTCTAGGTGTTTGAATCCCCCAAGCTGGCCTCTGTCAATATTAAAGCAGCTTGAGGTGCTTTTGAATCATTAAAGTCCTCATTTACTCCATTGATCATTGAATTAGGAGCCTTGTTAGACAGCCCTGCACATGTTTCTCAGGAATAACAAGGAGTTTTGGGTTTGAAAGTTTGAGAGATCTTAGGTCACTGCATCATTTCCTATATTTTTTATATATTCATGCAGAAATATTTCTTTTGAGATATTTAATTACCTTGCTGAAATTATGGTACATAAGCATCACTGAATTCAGTGCAGACTGGAGCAAAACAAACCTTTTTATCACGTTTGTAACTTCGTGTTTAGACCTTGATACAAGCAAATCCCACTTTTTCAATTTTTCCATTCCAATCATGGTTTCTGGTTAAAAATTAATAGACACATAACAAAAAACGGTCCCTTCTGACAGCACAGAGTAAGTGTAGCACTTCTCTTTCTCAACTAAATTTGAACTTTTCGCACTAAAGCTTCCTGTGTTGGCGCTATCATGAAACACTGTTTTCTTAACAGCAGTGAACATATGTTGGAGATTTGTCCTTCGAAACCGCTCACAGTTGTGCACTAGACAAAGCAGGATTAAATTAATGAGGTTTGAGAAAGGGAGATTTTTAGACTATTCCCAACGCAATTACTTAATCTCTTGTAATTGGTCTCCTTGTTTCTGTCCCCATCTTTTCTATAGTGAGCTGAGAGAATACATTTGTTGACAAAAAAGGTTCAAATGTCTTTTGTGACTGTACTAAACATACAAATCTTCACAGCTAAGTCCCTGAACAGTTATACTATATTTATTCTGATTTAAATTTGATACACTGGATTGCACACAGCTAATTATTTTTTTAGAAAAACAAGAACAGTGCACTCATACATGACAACAAAAAAGCTATTTTTAATATGTTTCATGATGCATTCTTGTGTGGTGAATTAACAACAGCAGATAATGAGGAGCATGCACTGTAGTCTTGTAAATTATGACTGTCCCCACACATATCAGCTGCCTATGTTAAGCTATAGCCATTGGCGAGTGAACCATTAGCCTGCAAGGAACTACAAGTCAGTTCACCAGCAGCGATCTTCAGTATTCTGCAATTATTTTACTTTAAAATGCTATTGAAAATACAGTAATTATGAGCTGAGGGTCCATTAATGACTGAGTACAATAGTACTTATGCCCCAGAAGGGTCATGATATGTCCAGTTAAAACCACAAAAGTCAATATAATTTATGGCCATTTTGCATGATAAATTGTAAAGTAAAAGGAAAATAATAAATTATTTTCTTTGCTTTGGTACACTCAGATAAAATAAAATCCAACAAGCTGTCTTTAGAATCCCTTATTTCTTTTATAAATTGAAAAAATAATAACAAAAAATTATAAAAAAACAAGTCACCTAATTAGCAAACACAGTCCACCTGTGTCTAATTTAATCTCAGTAGCTTTTCTTTGAAGGCTTCAGAGGTTTGTTGCAAATCATTAAAGAACAAACAACATGATAAAGACCAAAGAACAAAACAGGCAGCCATAAGGTGTAGGAGAGCTTTAAAACAAGGTTATGTTATAAAACAATATCCCAAGCTTGGAACATTTCATGGAAAGCTATTCAATCTAGCGTCTGAAAATGTGAGAATTCCCTCATCAGGAAGTCATTCAGCTTTGCAGAGTCCTGGTAGCAGGCCATTCACTTGATTCAGGTGTATTGGAGAAGGGATGCATCTAAAAGTTCCATGACAGTAGCTCTTGAGTACTGGAGTTGGTCACCCCTGTCTTGCAAAAGCCTTGAAAGTGGGGTGAAGGTTTGCACCTTCCAGCAGAAACACAACTGAAACAACCAGCCATGGAGCAAAGCTGGTATAGACATACCCCAAAAGGCTCCAAGCTGTTATTGCACCAGATGTTATTATACAAGTATTGTCTCTGGCTGGCTGAATAGAAATGCAGGCTATACTTTTCAGAGCAAATTTGTAAAAAAAAAAAAAAAGAATTTTTCATTTTTCATTTCTTTTCACACTCATACACTATTTTGTGTTGGTCTGTTACATAAATCCTTACATTCCACAAAATCCAAGTACATTGGATTTTGTGGCTGTTACATAACCAAATGTAAAAAGGTTTTGGGGTGTGAATACATTTGCAATGCACTGTTGATAATCTCAACATGTTGGTATTTATTTAAAGTTGTGTTGAAGAGATCTGAGAGCAGCATGTGACAGTAGATCTGATTAGCTGTTAGCATCTGCTACTTTAGCTCTTTGTACTGTGTACATGCTTTATTGTGTTCGGTGACAGCGTTCATAGAGACAGTGCTGTTGCAACAAGCTTTCAGTGTAAATCCTCAGGCTGTTTGGTGACTCTTTTCTTCCTGACAGTGACAGTTCCCGTAGTCAGCAGCACATTCAGGTCAAGCAATTTGACTCATTTTGTCACATACTCTGCCACAAGTGCTTTTGCTCTCACAACGCTCTGATTAAGTAGTACAATAGTCGCAAATCTGCTGGCGTGTTTTCTGAAGAGTAATTACCAGCTTCTGATAAGCGTTTCTGGGGAAGTTTCCCAGCGCCATGATTTCCACAGAGGCTTTATCTCAATTGAATGTGATTGTCTTTGCCGAACTGGCTCAGCCATGAGCCTGGAATCTGGCCTTGTCTCGCACACATGATAAGACAACAGACTGCCTTGTACGCTATCCAACCAAGAATAACGCTACAAGCTGTAACGATTTACACCATCCATCAGGGTTTCTCCCAAAACTACATGCTTTCTTCATCACATAGATAAAACTCCCTGGTATTGCCTAAGAATTTAAAAAAGGCAGTTTGGAGGCAGTAACTGGCTGAAGATAATGAAAGCGTAGGTTTCTCGAAGCACATCATGGTTAAAAGGTGATTTGATGGAACCTTCCAATCGGATTCACCCTATTGTTGGACAAAAGAAAAACTAATCTTGTATCATCATTTAGGACCTCCCTAAAGTTTTTAATACTTGTTCTGAACCACATTATGTTTCCCACTGCAATCAGTTTCACAGTGACTGAAATTTTATTATGGATGGGCCTATAGGACATTCTCACTGGGTGTTAACTTAAACTGTGGTAAAAACACCACAATTGCACTTTACTCCGTTATTAAAACAAAAATGGAAAGATAAAGTATAAAATCATCAATTAACCCAACTTCAACTTGAAACGAAATATTTACATATACAAATGGTTGTCATTTTTGCCCCGTCTCTTTCTTATGGTTGAATCATAAACACAGACCTTAACTGAGGCAGGGGAGGACTGCAGTGCTTTAGATGTCGTTCTTTGTTCTTTAATGACCCCCTAGGTGAGTCATTGATGCTCTCTTGGAGTGATTTTGGTACAACAACCATTTCTGGGAAGGTTTACCACTGTTCCATGTTTTCTTTATTTAGGAAATTGGTTCTCACTGTGGTTCTCTGGAGTTCCTTAGACATGATTTTGTGACCATTTAGTGAAATGAATGTATAATTTGCACCCTGCATAAAGCATAAATACAGTGATGCAAACCAATCTGCACAGAAATGGCAGGGATGTGATGACAAATGAGGTTTCCCACTTTCTCAATGCATCTTCTGTGTGTGTGTGTGTGTGTGTGTGTGTGTGTGTGTGTGTGTGTGTGTGCATCCTTTTTTGCTGGATCCCTCCTTTTGTGTTACCATGGGGACAGCATGCTTCCTGTATGCCCGCCCCTGACCAACACACACACACATTATCACCAGCACCCTCTCTTTGTCCCTCTTCTCTTTACTTGCTGGTTTCAGTGTTACCATGGTGAAACATGTTTGTCTCCTCTTTCCCTGCTACCTGTTTCACATCATGCCCCATCTTGCTGGGTCACTCTCAGCGTCTCCCTGCTGTTTGTCTGCCCTCGGCTCAGCTCTTTTTGCTTCCTCTTTGTTTTTTGTTTGTTTGCTTGTTTTAGGTATCTGTATGACTTTCTGTCTGGCTGTTTTTCTACCACACACTGTCTGTGTTTGCTTTTCTCTGCCGGCTCACTGGCTGTTTGTCTGGCCAGCGGGCTTTTCCACCTCTAATCCCTCCTCTCCTCTTTCTGCTCTGCTGCTCTGCTCTGACACCCTCCCACCACCACCATCAGCCTCATTCCTCTCAGCTTTTCCTTCTTTCTTTTTTTTCCCTCCCGTTCATTTATATGCTGCCACATCAAAACATCATACAGTGAATGTCACCAGGAACACACAGCATTAAAAAAAGAAATAAAAGGGAGGTATTAAGGTAATTTTCACAGACGGCAGCTGTTGCTATGGTGACCCAACTTTTGGATTTGCTGCGAGAGCAAGAGATGAATGGATGGATGGATGGATGGATGGATGGAAAAAACAGGAGAAAATGTGAGGGTGGGGGTAAAAGGAGAAAAAGAAAGTATTCAGCTACACATGTGAGTTGTTTTTTAGTAATTGTAATGAAAATATTGCATGACAAGAATAATCAAAAACCTATTAAGTATTGAAACGTAGATTTCCTTGAAAACTAACGTCACTTTTAAATGTGAGCTAATTTATTTCCTCAAATTTGTACTCACAATTGCAGTAAGAAAGCATATTTAATTAATTAAGGTTTTGTGCGATTTCAATATTATCATGTTGAAATGATAAAGAGCGTATGTCATTATTCTTACAACATTTCCTTTTAAATTGTTTGAGGATTGCAGCTCCTAATAATTATATACATTGCAATGAATATAACCAAAAGCATGAAGGAAAAAACAAGGCAGCCAAGAACACAGCCAAAAGTTGCCATAGTAAGGATCTTATTCCTGGAACATCACAACTAAAGCATCAGTGCATATAATAAGTCATGATAAGCGAACACTGCAGCCCAAATTTGAGTTCATAATCTGAATATTTATATGGCAAGGTAATTGTTCCCTTGGATAGACTCCAGATAGACTCCAGCTCAAACAGCATTGTTACTCTGACTGACTCTGATGTCAGCACTTCTATTTCTCCCAGTCACTAGAACAGCCTACTTTAAATTAACGAGGTATGCAGTAACTGTGTAAGTCTCACCTTTCTCCACATAATCAGTTCATGTTTGACCCATGAGGGTTTCTCTGCACTACACTAATGTAGCTGTCAAAAGATCATTCTGAGGACCCAACTGTGAGGTCACTCGAACTTTGCATGTCTGTTGGCATTAAATGTCACTACAAACTAATTCTACACATGTGGTGGCTGAAAAGGAAGCAAAAATATGGTCATACTAACACACAGCATGTGCATTTCAGTCACTATTTATTATGGTCAGATTCTGAGGTAACACAACTCACTGCTACAACTAATTAATGTGGCTCAGCATGCAGGTGGAATGCAATTTACAGACATCAGCCAATCTTTGGTACTGATACACACACATAAAAAGTAAAAGTAAAAGAGGAAGCTTTATGCTCACAAACAACACCTGTGGTTGCTTAAGTAACTCACTGCTGGAACTATCCGGCCTAGCTGTGCATGAACTGGGTTGGGTTCTCTTCCCTTAGCGTTGGTTGTTCCTACCCTTAAATTTAAGAGTTCAATTGTTTCACATCCTATGGTACAAGGTGTTTCCACAAGAGAAACTGTTTTTAAAGGGTGCGAAAAAAAATTTGTCCTCATTCACATTTCTGGTCACACATCCATGCTGTATCATGTGGATGTTTTTCAGGGTGACTCTTAGTGCGAGAAAATGTCTTTAAAGTTATTTACCCGCTTTGAAAAACACTATACAGGCAGATCGTATTGTGTTTTTGGTATTTATAGTTTCAAGCTTTTTAGGTTTTCTGGCTCTAGGATATTATAATATTTGGCTTTCAACCCCATGAACCAGTAAAATAGAAAGAACTGAAGTGATTCCTCCCTCCTAAAGCCTCTTTTTCTTTATTTTTGCTAATTATTTTTCAAATGTGTTCCCTAAAAGTGGTGAAAACCTCCATTTGGACAGAACCCTCTCTACCCTCATGCCTTAATGCATTCAGAAAAAACACTTTACTACAGCATGTATTTGAATATTCATAATAGGCAGGCAGACCAGGCACGTTGTTGGTGGTGGGGGTGATGGGGGGAGACTGGAGCCTTTGGGTATTGATGCAGAGCTGTGGAATTAGCTGCAAAACTGCTATTGATTCAGACTATGAAGACTGGAATATGAAACACATGCCAGGGAGGAAAAAAGGCCAAAACATCTTATCAATGAAGTTGGAGAATAAAAGAGGGAATATAGGAGAATGAAAAAAGAGTGGCAAACCAGATTATCAGACTGCAGAGAATTGAATTAAGTGGGAGACAGAAGGAGCGAGTGGGTGAGAATAGAAAAGGAGATTATGAAGCAGCACAGAAAGGGGGGCAAAGGAGACAAAGTAACAAAAGTAAATAGGAGAAAGAGAAAGCACAAGGAACCCATGAAGGAGTGAGATAGGAAAGACATGATTATTGAACCAGAAGAATGAAAGAAAAAACCCAAACAAACAAAAGAGTGAGGGAAGAGTGCTGCTTAAGCCTGGAGACACTAAACCCTGCAACACTGGACACTGCAAGCTGTTGATACGAGGACTAAGTTAACAAATGTCAAAGTTTACATTTCATTACAGAAGGCAGGGATGGAGAAAGGGATGAGGAGGGGAGGAGGAGAAGAAGAAGAGGGGGAGGGAAAGATGGAGGAAATGCCATGCATTCCATTAAGTGGCCAGAGAAAACCACAGAAAAACGAGAGGGGAGGGGAGGATACAGCAGGAATGAGAGAGATATACAGGAAATGATGGAGGAGAGGAGGCTAGGGGTTGTGGAGGGATGGGATTAGATCACCATACATCAAGGTAGCGATAGAAAGAACGGTGGTGGGGGGGTGAAGTAAAGGAATGAAGTGCTTGATTCATCACTGCTTCAGCCGTAGTCCTGACCTTTGAGAATGGAGTTGATGTTAGACAAGGCAGCACTTAACATTCTGGTGGCTTTCATGTTTGTTCTGAAGTCGTCAAAGCAGAGCTCCAGATTACAGCTGCCCTTTGTTGATATAAAAATTGCAGGGCTTTACACCGCTCTTACTGAGCGATAATATGTTAACAGAACAGTTTTTCACTTTCTTATCTATGAAGATAAGGCTGGTTAAGAAAAACTCAAACCAACGTTAAGGTATGAGTTCTTTCATATCTTAAAAAACTATTAAACATATATCAGAAACTATCACAAAAAGCAAACCTGTGTGAGGTAGTAGGGCTTTTCTTCTTTCCTCGATGGGTGCAGTTGTTTATTGTGAGTTTTATAACCTGAAGCTGAAAATAGCCTCACACATCTGAGTGTATCTTGCTGAAGTCACAATGTTTTCTTATCTTGCTTTTGTATTTAAAATGTTTTCAATTGAGTCTAAATGTAAATATATTAAAAAATATTTTCTTAAACATCAAAATGTCACATTTATGAAGTATGTGTATTTTTTTTATGCATCAACCTTTTTCTGTTGTGCATGTGTGTGTATTTGGATGAAGGCTGCAAAATGTACATTGTGCTAATGTGTAAGGGGCGAGTAAGTTAGGCTTAAAAATGTTAAGGTTTCAAAGCCATTCACTGCACTGCTTTTCAGCTGGCTCAAAGGGTACTTTTTGCCTACTTACATGAAAGACAAAGTTGGCTTTCTGGAAATATCACCAGTTGCGAAAAAAAAAGTCATACCCATTCCCCCTCACTCCTTTTTTGGTAACACTGATTGAAAATTAGTGTAGAGTTGGCAAGTAAACAACAGCATGATAACATTATAAAGTAACATTACTTCATTGTGACATTACATTTAAATAAGTGGAATAAATTGTGTCTCTATGTTGCAATGCTGTCATGGAAATTTACGACTGAGTCTATCTATCTGTCTGTCTGTCTGTCTGTCTGTCTGTCTGTCTGTCTGTCTGTCTATCTATCTATCTACGCATCCATCCATCCATCCATTCGTATATATTTATTTTGTTTGTTAAGCTTTTCTGACAATAATTTGATCTTATAAATATGCTCCAACATTTCAAAAAGTTGCCAGTATAGAACTGACTGAAGATTTAGTTTGACTTTCTCTCTTAGTAAAATTATTGTACAACATTAAAACCACTTAAAACTGGTCAAATGTGTTGATAAAGAATTTTTGAATAAGGTGGAAAACTTGTTAAAATCAGTTTTGGAGTTGTTTTGAAGTACTGAACTTTTGCATTGGGGGCTGGCTGAATGCTACAGGAAGCTGGATTTACACTTTCAGAATATTTTTCTTTGTACCAGTAATGTTTACAATTGATGTGATGTCTCTCTGGTAAGTTATTAGGTTCAGTGTAGAATTAAGTACCTTATCACTGATGAAAAGATCTGATTTAAAGCTTTGGTACAGTCCACCTTCCTTTCTTTATCATCATTGTTGTTGAATGAGAAACCTTAATGTTACAAAATAGCAGACTCGTTGTATGACCAAAGTCAGAGTTCTGCATTTTAGCTCATTCTCAATGTGAGAACATTCTGCATGTGTACAAGAGTAAAACAAAGCTGTATTTATTCAGTACTCGTGCATGCCGATCTCAACGTCCTGTACCAAAAATGGATAAATAAACATACCAATATGCATTTAGTAGAAAGTTAACATTGGAACTTTATTTACTTCAAGCCGTGTGTCTTTGTATTATTAAAATGTAATATAGATATGCACTGATGGTTGTGTGGGAGAAAATGTTGCTGCACAACTACGGGGTAGGCCATTTATATAGATACACCTTAATAAAATGGGAATGGTTGGTCATATTAACTTCCTGTTTGTGGCACATTAGTATATGTGAGGGGGGAAACTTTTCAAGATGGGTGGTGGCCATGGTGGCCATTTTGAAGTCGGCCATTTTGAATCCAACTTTTGTTTCTTCAATAGGAAGAGGGTTATGTAACACATCAAACTTATTGGGAATTTCACAAGAAAAGCAATGGTGGGCTTGGTTTTAACATAACTTTATTCTTGCATGAGTTATTTACAAGTTTCTCTTTGTTTACAGACATTGACATGTCGTCTAGGTTAACACGTGCGGAGTGGATAGAAATTGTGTTGATGTCTGGTGAACGCAGTAACCGGGTCATTGCAGCAGATTTCAATGCAAGACAACCTACGAGACCACCCATCTCCCATGCTACAGTTAGCAAACTGCTTGCTAAGTTTCGTGAAACTGGTTCAGTGTTGGCTTTGCCAAAATGTGGACGCATGAAATCTGCCACTAATGAAGAAACATCATTGGGTGTCCTAGCTTCATTCAGCAAGAGCCCACAGCGTAGCACTCGCTGCAATTCACTGGAGAGTGGCATTAGACGAACATCCCTTCAGCGGATATTAGCTGCTCACAAATGGCACCCTTACAAACTCCAGCTACTGCAGCATCTCAATGAGGATGACCCAGATCGGCGCACTAAATTTGCAGAATGGGCGAAACAAGAGTTGGAACAGGACCCTCAGTTTACGCAGAAGATTTTGTTCAGTGATGAGGCAAACTTTTATGTGAATGGTGAAGTTAACAAACAAAACCACCACTATTGGTCTGACACTAACCCACATTGGATAGATCCCTCCAAGACTGTTGGAACCACAAAATTGATGGTATGGTGTGGTATATGGGGTACAAAGATAGTGGGGCCATTCTTCATCAATGGAAACCTCAAGCCACTGGATATGCAAAATTGCTACATGATGATGTGTTTCCCTCTTTATGCACGGAAGCTGGCACGTTCCCTGAGTTTTTCCAGCAAGATGGTGCACAATGGGCAGCACATTGAACATATTTTATAAGTGGTCAGAAACTTGTAAATAACTCATGAAAGAATAAAGTTATGTTAAAACCAAGCACACCATTGTGTTTCTTGTGAAATTCCCAGTAAGTTTGATGTGTCACATGACCCTCTTCCTATTGGAAAAACAAAAGTTGGATTCAAAATGGCCAACTTCAAAATGGCCACCATGGTCACCACCCATCTTGAAAGGTTTCCCCCCTCACATATACTAATGTGGCACAAACAGGACGTTAATATGACCTACCATTCCCATTTTATTAAGGTGTATCCATATAAATGGCCCACCCTGTATATTATTAAATTCAATTTTTTGTCTCCTACATCTCTTATGTCGTGTCTCATACGAAGGAGAAAAAAATCCTAATTCTTTCTTCATCTGATAATTCCATTCTTGGATAAACTATCACAAAACAGCTTTACTGTATCTTAGAAAAGCCCATAAAAAAGTTGAAATTAAAGTTTCTTTTTAACTTTCTGAGTTAGTTTGCTTTTTTTCAGTTTTTGTGTTAATTAACCTTCTGTCTAAGCTTGTTTTGTTGTTTTATTTGTTGTTTGTCATTTTATTTTTCTTATTTCAAACATGGTGCACTCTTGCTTTAATTGCCTTTGACAGTTTGTGCTAATTTAAAATTATTGTCTTTGTTCTGAGAAACATTGGGTGTTTGATGTGATGAAGAATTGTTTGGCGAAGAACAGGGATCAAATGATCTTCAGAACTGAATAAAAATTGAACTGTTGTTGTACAGTTAAAATGATTTGATGTAAGTTCTTTAACAACAACAACAGAAGACATTCATAGAATTAAACCATACCCCTGGCACCATTTAGTTTTTTACAATAACTTAGGCTTCTTCGATCCACTCTTCTCACATCTTGCTAGTATTAGGTTTCTTCGGCTCTATGCTTTGTGTTCAGTCTTCAAAGGTACTTAACTGGATTTAGTTTGGGACACAGTCTTTCTTCTTTTAAAAACAAACTAACACACTGCATTCCCAAGACTTCTTCTTTGGTTTGCACTGTCCAGCGAAAACATCACCCTATACAAGCTGTGGGTTATTTATGAGAGGGTTGCACACATTTTTCATGCCCTTTGAGCCTGTCTGTCAATAGTTGTATTCCCTTGGTTTTTACCCATGGAGCCCCTCTTGGTTCAGTAGGCAGAAAATGTTTGGGAGTCAAACCAACTGTTTAGATTGCTTCAGGTCAGCCTGAAGCTATTTAAATGTCGTGCAAGGTTATTTTTCAAATTTTTTTTTTCTCAATTTGATTTCCGCTTTGCACCACATCCTTAAAGAACCTTAACGGAAATTGAGGTTTTGAAAAGTACAAAATGGCCTTCTACATTTCAATTTTGTCTGAACAGCTTCTTCAAATGTTCAACATCAATAAATGTCTGTATTATTGTTTCACAAAATAAAAGCTTAGCTTGTGATTCCTCTCAGTAAAATTTGATAAACCAAATTGGATTATTTGCATTATTTGTTTTCCAAACTTCTTTAGGTTCGAAAGTATGAAATGTAACAAATTATAATATGTAAACATAACATTGGCACCTACCTCCGTGCTTAAAGTAAGTAAGACCTCACAAGCAAAAATAGTTGAAAAAAGACATCAGGTTTACTTTGCTTTTTCCTGTTACCATTAATAAGTGCAATATGTAATATGTGAATGCAGAAAACGACACTTGAAGCACAAAAGCAGAATGTGTTTTATGCCCTTAAATTGATTGCAGGTCGTTTTATTCATGCTCACTTTATTGGGGTGTGAATCTATTCTGAGCATCAATGCTGTGTTTTACATGTGTTAAAGATGTAAAGATGTAGAAGTCTTTGTGTATTTATTGGGGAAACTATAGGTTGTATAAGGTAACTTTAGTCGTCGATACTGACTTATTGTGTCAAACACCAATACATTTTTCTTAACTTTTAAAACAGTAATGTTTAAGGCTTTTCCTGTAGGTGATGAGAAAATCTCTTGTTCCCACTCATTTCATTAGATGATAATATGGCAATAGCTGTGGCAAATGACAAACATAATCTTTTTTTTTTATTATTTTAACTATCACCATATTCTGTTGATGCCAACAAGATATGTCCCCTTCCACATTCTTTGACTCATTCGGTAAAGAAGTGTAAAAAGTTCACTTAAAAACAAAAATGAGCTTGTATTTCATTTCCTTTTAACTGATTGCTTTATAGTATGGCCATGTTACAAATGAACAAAATGGTAACTTAACACAAACCCAAACGTGTCCATGTACTGAACTATTTAGCTTTTAGTCATCAGACACATTTAAATGTTTTTTTTTTGTTATTTTAAAGTAATAATGCATTGCAATAAAATGCTGGTACATCTGAATTATTGTTTTTGACAGTAATGCTGACAGTGTTTTTGTGGTAACTGAAAGCTCATCCCCCACATTCACTGTCTTCTTTATGTAAGCCTTTCGTCAGTGCAATAACCCACTCCTACATTTCTCCAAGAATCTGCTCTGACCCTGCTTGTCAGCTGCTTTATTTTTCTTTCTGCTCTTTAAAATAATTGTTAAAACTAGATAAGTTTATTGTGAAAACTATGGTAGACCAGTCAAACCAGACATTACCCGAAACAAAACCCGAAATTATCTTGATCCATGCTAAATTTAACAACCTTCTGAGATAAAATGTTTCTATTTGGATATCTGTTTAACTAACCCTTACCCTCAAAACTGGAAACTCATAACAGCAGTGACTGCATCAAGTGTTGGCAATAAGTCTTTTATATCAGTGTGGCAGAATTGTTTTAATTCAATAACACTGGATGGTTTTCCCGGGGGGGGGGGGGGGGGCACAAAGTTCAGGCGGGTGACCAGGAGGCCGACAGAAGTGTAGAGACCATGGCGGCCTGCGACGGGAACCTGCAGGTTGGTCAGGAGGCCGACCGAGCAGAGTAGAGGATCCTCGTTGCAGCAGATCAGGGGGCCGACCATGGAGCGTAGAGGGCCCCCCAGAAACTCTGTGGAACTCCGGAGGCTTGGAATAAGCGGTAGAAAATGACTGACTGACTGACTGGATGGTTTTCGAGCCTGAGCAGCCTGTTAGGATGATGCTACAGCACCTCAGCCTGATCTAGGTCCAGACTCTGACTCAGCAATATAAAAACCTTTTTTTATTTATTAATTCATTTATTTTAACAAGTTAAAGTTAGACTTGCAGTCTGCTTTGGATCATTGTCCTGATGCATAACTCAAGTGGGCTGTGGGTTAAGATCACAAACTGATGGACAGTCTCCTACAGGATTTTCTGCAGCAAAAACTGCCTCAGTTTGAGATATGTTGGTAGACAGGTCATTCTTGAAAAGGTCCACCCCTTTTCTATAAAGGCTCACTGTGGTTCATGTTTGTGAATCCCAAAACCTTGGAAATGGCTTGTAACCCTTCCCAATGACTATGTTCTTCATTAGTTCTTAAATTCCTTAACCTCGAGGCCTGATAACACTCAAACCTGGTATGTCACTAAAAGAATCATTGCTTTTCTGAATAAATATAACCTTAGTATTGGAAACTGACTTAGTCGGCGTGGCAGTGGCGCAGGACTGAAGCATGCGACCCATATACAGAGGCTATAGTCCTCAACAAAACTGTTGTGGTTTCAAGTTCTGGCTCTATCGACCTTTTGCTGCATGTCTTCCCCTCTCCTTCTCTCTTCCCCCCATTTCTTGTTGATCAATGTACAAAATAAAGATAACTAGTGCCACAAAAATGTTAATTCTTATTGTGCATTTGTGCATTAAAAGATGCAATTTAAACGTATTTGTAAACTGAGTCAACAGTCAGACTCAAACAGTAAATATGAATTTGACTTGTTTTTAATCAAAGGTTCTGTTTTTGAAGGAACTTAACTGTTTTCCAGCTTCTGTTGTTGTTTTCTCTTTTACTTCTTAAACATAGTGCGCCTCCTTCAGTGAAAATATTCAACATAGTTAAGCTGATTTATTTTCCAACCAGGCTACTTGCAGACTTATTTTGTTGTCTTATAGCTGCATCACAACTGAATCTGCTCAGCAGGAAAAGGAGAACGGGGAATGTTTCTCCACCGCTATCGCCCCGTAATAATGTCCTCATAGGATTCAGGCCAACATGAGTCAGTCTGATGCTCAGGCAGGCCTTGAACAAATGCCATGGATGCGCAGCAGTTCTGGTTGTAACAGATTTTATTTTACACTCAGAGAAACTGGTCACAGCAGTGTCAGAGAGAAAAGCTTCTGATTCAGCCAAATAAGTAAATGGCTTTTAAGTTTTGCAGAGTATTTTGTGTACAATGTTGTTTTTATTTTATCCTCTGTTTTCTTTAGAGGTTGTCATAAGCACTCTAACCACATTTTACAGCAGAATTTGTATGATAATAACAACATATAATAGAATGTGTCATCTCAAATATTAAATGTTACCATAAATTATGCATTAAAGGTAGAATATTTGCATCTTGTTGAATACTTCTATCAGTATGAGGAGCACAGATGATATTAAGATGACACTTTTACGATCTAATGAAATCACTAAACTAGTGGTAACATAGGTTGATTGTCTGAAATTTCCCTCTTGGCAAATTTACAAAAGCTTAGAAAAATAATGCAAAAAACCTCTTTACATACAGTTATGTCAGAAGGGTACATAAACTCATCATCTGGATTATTGTTACATACATTTTAAGCTTTTGCCTGTTAAAATTAACATTTAAAACCACAAATTTGGTGCACAGGTTTGATTTTATTTTGTATTTCTCAAATTCACAAAGGTTTAAATAGCTGTTTATGCACTTTAATATTAGGATTAATGTCGCTCGAAGGCTTCATGTCTACCACACACTTTTTCTAGCCACCCATAATCTTGTTGCCAAAATTCCACATAATTAATTAAAAGCATAGATTTGAAATTTTCAACAGGGTTCAGATCAGATGTTTGGAAAGACCATGCCAGAAGCCTAATGTCAGCCTGCTTTATCCATTCCAAAACTACCTTTAATTTCCTCTTTCTGCAATAGTTCTTTCATAAACCCACAAAAAAGTGTTCCTCCCTAAGCTACCTCTGGCCGTTCATAAGTCAACCAATCAAGCTGTTGATACACAGCACAGATGAGCTATCAAGAATCAAACCATCATTCCAAAATCAAAGGCAACATAGAGAGGAACTCAGAAGGGTTGAAATTTTTGCATAAAATGTGTCAAACAAATCCCTTTGTAGCTCCCTGGTACCAGAAGAATTAACCCTGTGCTGAAATGCTGAAATCTGTATTATCCCTGTGCGCTTCAGCACATTTTAATAGTAAACATTGTGTGTTAATAGTTTGGAATAATGTGCATGATGAACCGCTCTGCTGCAGTTCCCTATGTGGTTTGGCTTTAAATCTGCCATCCAGCTGGTCAGCACAGACTTCTTGTTATTGTCACATAAAACCCCTGAGCTGGAAGCTGGCTCACTTGTACATAAGTCAGTCATGATGGGGCTGTCACCACCTAGCTTGGTGTCACAAAGGCCTAATATAGGTGGGTTTACCTCACCTTCCGAAAACACACAGGGACGGCCAAATTGTGCAGAGGTCCTGCCTTTATGATTTTGTGAAAGGGGGTAAAGATTGAGCTATAGCCACACAAACAAGAAGTATGTTAACCTAAGAACACTATACCACTGTCAAGTATGTTGGTGGTTAGCATCATGCTGTGGGGCTGTTTTGCTTCCAAAGGTACTGTTGCATTGCACCAAGTGGATGGAATAATGAAAGAGGATTATTTAAATCAACAGCTAGAGTGGACAACAACCCCAAACACATCAAAACTGATGTTGGAATGAATAAAACAGGCTAACATTAAGCCTCTAGAATTGTACTGATCTCAACCTTACTCAACAAACTTAAATTATCTCTACCATGTTCTGATAAGAAAGGTACTGAAATATCTGGCCAAAATTACACAAAAGGCTTGTCAATAGCTAAATCAAGTGACTGTGAAGAAAATTAGCAAAACTTCAAAGTTGTTTTTAAAAATCCTTGAAGTTCTTGATTGTACTATTATCCCATCCCTAAACTGCTGCATTATCGGAAGCCCAAATGAGCTTTGGTCCAGAACACTACATGGAGTAAATTATATATCTACAGAAAAAACACCTAACAATGGGAACAGTTTATTGTATATTTGTTTGAAAATTACTAAACTTTGCATTACTCCGAGATTTGTGGTTGGCTAATGCCAGCAGAGATATGTTTGAGTTTGAGAACAAACGGGTTCTAAGGTAAGGCTGTTTCTGCCTGTGCATTAAAAAGTTATGCGGGTAAACACTGAAATTAGTTTATTTGAGCAGCGAGGCAAGCATTATGTGAAATGAGGTAAAAAGATTAAGCACATTTACTGCTGTAACAAAGAAAGTACTTGGTATTCTAGAACTAGACTGGCTTGAATAATGAGATTTACTTTTTTGTGTTCAGAGCTGTGACTTTGACATTTTCAACCCAGTTATTGAATAAATTTTAGCAGAAGTTTCTTCCAAAAAAGTTATTGAGAAGAAAAGGGTTATTAGAATAAAAAAAGATATAATAAACTTACAAAATGCAATCCTTTAGAGTGCCAACACTAAAAATTTCATATGAGATTCTACGTACCATATAAATGACTTGCTATTCCTCTATAGTTGAAGCTACAAGACAGTTCGGGGCCTGTTTTGGCAAATTGTTTTTTTTCCTTTGACTTTTCACTGTTCTCCTTTAGAGCTGGATCCCTTTGATTACGTGGTTTTAATGTAAACATATGCCAGGGGATGGTTTATACTGTGAAAAATGATTTTGTTACACCAAAAAACAATTTAAACAATCAAACATGCTGTTTATCATTAAAATATTGGCAAAACAAACAAAACGAATTCAGTAAAATCAATACTGTTTTTCGATCGTGGTACTGTTAGATATTGTTTTGACATCATGGCATATTAGTGTGCCAGGATGTCCTAGTCAAAGTCCAGACCTAAATCCAACAATTAGGAATCTGGGGGAAAGACCTGAAAATTTCTGCTTATGAACACTGATCATACACTCTGAGTTTGATCTATTTTACAAAGAGGAATGGGCAAAAAGTGCAGCCTCTAGATCTGCGATGCTGACATACAAGACGTACCTCCAAAACAGTAATGACTTAGGAAGGCTGAATACAAATGCACTCCACACTTTTCAGAGTTTTAGTTTTAAAAAAGGTAAAGGTACTTGACAGTTATACACTGTTTTGTGTTGGTCTATCTCAAGTGTTGATCATGTTGGGTTGGTCATATTTCAATGAAATATACTAAACTTAATGGTATTAATACTTTTGCAAGGCATTGTATGCTGTTGTAGAAATCTTCAAGCCATTGTTTTTGTCTGAAGCATCTATTCCATGTTTACAGTATATAAACAGAGGACTGCATGTGTTTCCTGAGTGTTTGTGTGTGTGTCTGCTCTGAAGTGTTGCTTCCCTGCTGATAGTCCTGTGACTAGGATCTCCTCCCACCAGACTCCTTCAAATCCTTTGCAGCCTCCTTCATTCTTTCTCTAATGAAAAACCTTCTGTTGTCTGTGAGACACACAGTAACAAGCAATCTAAGGAACAAACACAGACCACTACCACACGCATGGCCAGAGATGTGGTTTATATAAAGGTATGTAGACCCCAGCAAGTGAAATATGAATGCACGCAGACATAGGAGCAGACAAATCCATTAAAATGTGTAAAGAGCAAACACACAAATCGTCCAATGACTCCACATCTGGAGCAGAGAGGCACTTTTTTTTTAAAGACTGAGTCCTCCAGTCCAAACCCGTAGAGATTTAATTTTCATTTCCCCCTGCAGCCACTGGTCTCAAAAAACAGATTTATTTTGATTGTAGAGTAAAAAAAAAACGTAATGAAAAATGTATCAAAGTGGATGACAAGCCTATGATTGTTTTATATATTTTAAAGTGGTAATGGTGGTACATGGGTGTATGTTTATCTGCAACCCAAACTGCAACTAATGCACCTCCTCAGTGTCACTGAAGAATCTCCAGAGAGATGTCTCCACATACTCACACACATATACACCACTTATTTACAGGAGCAACCTTAAATGCACTCTGATGCACACACGCACACAAACACACACACACACACTCAAAACTCCAACTCATGTACTTCCAAATGTTTCAGTCTAACATTCCAGATATATATCAACACAGACACACACACTTCACTTAATATTTCTGCTCAGCATCATGGGAGTTCCGGCACTCAACATTAAAGCAGAAACTAGTACACTTATCTGATGTTGGAGTAAAGTGGCAGAAATCAATTCGGCTTGTCATAACCCAGAAACACATGGAAAAACACAGCAACACGCTCATGAAAAGCAAATTTTCCTGTGTGTGTGCTGATTTGGAGGAGCAGAGGTTGACCTCGGGCTACCAGCTAATTAAAACTGTTCCAGAGAGATGAGGGAGGAGAGAAGCAAAACAGAGGAAGAGGGGTAGTTAGGAAAGAAGCTGAAATGAGTGAGATGGAGATAGGAAAAGGGGGAAATGACAGAGAAACACCAGAAGGCAAACGAGGGAGAGAGTTAAAGCTTTGTGGAGGTTTTGAGTTTTTATCTAAGAAGAGGAGAGAAGGAATGAATATGTGGTGTACTGTGGATGGTGCCATAGAGAATTTGTGTTGTGAAACCTTGGGAGATGAAACCTTTCACACCGATTTAGGTTTTATGATTTTAGACAGCATATGAGCTTTATTTCGGTCACAACTTTAAAAATAAAGAAGGCGGTTGCCTTCTAGACAACACAAAATTCCTATTTGTTTATAAGGCAACATTCTTACAGATAAATGCTGCTAAAATTTATTCCCAAAGAAATTTGAATGATTTGTTTCATTTAACCTTTATTTAACCAGGAGAAAGTCCCATTGAGATTCAAAACCTCTTTTCAAGGGAATTCTTGCCAAGAGGAAGCAACAAATAAAACACAAAATGTTACATAGTTAAAAAAATTGGCCTCAACAATTTTTAGTTTGGAAGTTTATGAGGTAAATTCAGTTACTTTCAAAGTTCCCTGTAGTAAGTTCTAGGAGAAGGGAGCAAAGTGAACAAAAGCCTTCTTGTTGCTTGAAATACAGAACGAACAAATATCCATGAAATTATGAAACACCATTAAAACAAAACAAAATCATTTTAAAAACACTAAGTGAAAAAGAAACAGAAATTGTAAACTCAAATTAAAATGTAGATTTTAGAAAGTTTAATGATTATGTTTTTATAGGTTGTAAGTTTACACTATCTTTAATATGTCAGACTACATAAAATCATGATGCTGTGTGAAGAGCCTGATACTATATTATATAGTTTGTGAACATGCTGTTGATATGATTTAGTTAACCTATTTTCTATGGGAATGAGTCATCAGGTAGTATTCTTAAAAGCTCATTGCTTCAGCTTATTAGAACATTAATTTCTGCACAGCTCTTTTAAGGAGCCTCCACAGTATCAGGTTGAAGTTTGGACTTTAACTGGGCCATAGCAATCTTTTGCTTTTTGGCTTTTTTCAGCCACTGTTGTAGATTTGCTGCTGTGTTTTGCATCATTGCTTGTTCTATGACCCAGTTTGGTCCAAGCATTAGATGTCAGGCAGATGGCCTCACATTTGACTCTAGAATACTTTGTCATACAGAGAAGCTCAGGGGCACCTCAATGACTACAAGATGCCAAGGTCCTTGATTGACAGTTGGTGTTAGGTGTTAGCTATTTTTGTAGTTTGATAGCAGAGATACAATTATCTAGCACTGCAGAAACAAGACAAAAATGACAAAAACAATGCAAAACTGTTGCATGTAACAATCCTATTCAAAACGCGCAGTATGGTTATGCCCTCAAGGAGCTGAAAGCAGCAATAAGAGCTAACATAATCAGCAGACACGATGCTACTGCTATCAATGGCCAGGACGTCACATCAACACAATAAATTCATGTCTAAAATAACGTTTGATGTCATGTTATCGTTATTTGCAGCTTACCGCTCAGGTAAGTCTTTCAGCAAATCCTTGTTGATACTGGAGGTTGCTGAAGCACTCATGCTTCGTGCAAACAAAGAGGAATTTCCCTACTGATGAGGGTACATTTCTATGAAAAATAAAATGTTACCCGGCACTTCGAAGAGAATGCTGGGGGACGTTTTAATGAATTGTGTGTTAATACACCGAACATTTAGACTTATCCACTTGCAGCTTTGGCGTACTGGAGCTTGAACAACAAAATTGCAATGAGATATAAAAATGGCTGATACGCAGAATTGGTTAGCTGGAAGTCCATGGCCTTGTTTAGTAGTTCTACAACAAATACTGTGTGTCAGGATGTGACATTTCTGACTTGTGTTTTGTTAACCAGAGGTTTCTTGTTTATGGTTTTGTATTCATGTTTTCGTTTTTCCTCCCCCTTTGATTTTTTTCGTCTCCCAGTGTGTTCTCCTCTGCTTCATCCTCAGTTTTGGTTCAGTCAGTGTTTGTTTGGGTTTTTTATTTATAGTCGGGTTTTTATGGTTTCTAGTTTGCTAATTCCTAGGTTGTTGTTACCACCCGGTTTCTCAGTTTACCTTAATTCATGTTTAGCTTTATTTTTTTTTGGTCTATATTTTTATAGCTCTGCTCACTGCCTTGTTGTTTAGCCCCTTCCCCAGGGTTTTTTGTTATTATTTTACCTGCTCCCCTCTCTCCCTGCGTCCATGTCACCCCGTCTCTGTTTCTTTGATTACCTGCTCCTTTTCCCCCCCCCCCCCTGTTTTTTTGATATTAGTTGGTCTGTGCTCTTTGTTCGCTGCGGTTTCCTCTCGTCTCTCACCCCCCTTCATTGCCCTCGTCCAAGCCTAGAGTCCTGTGTGTTCCTGCCGATGCTGTAAAAGGGTTTTTGATGTCTGCCCCCTGTTACAGCTGCAGGTTTTTTTGTTTTTCCCTTTTTGATCTTTTTGGGAAATAAAACAGAGACTGCTCAGAATGCTGCTGCCTCGCTCTTGTCTGCGCTTCGGTCCACCCCAAAACCAAACCGTGACACTGTGACATAAAAGTTCAAAAAACATCATAAATAAATAATAGTAAACTAAACGGATTGAAATATATGACCCCAACAGAATATAAAGATATCTCCGCAACAACCTGAGAGACTAAATTTAAACTTTTCTGCACTCCTACAGACTCCAAGTACACAACTGGATTTTGGATGATACAGTATGTCCCCTTTAAGTCATGTGCCATATTTAAGAGAGAAGAGGCTTTTTCTTGGCAACACTTCCAAACAGGCTATACATGTCTGTTTTGCCTAAGATGTTCACTCTTGCATGCTCTTGCATGCTTAATTATTTTGTCTGGGATTCCAAATGCATTTATAATTTATATATATATATATATATATATATATATACAGGGGTTGGACAATGAAACTGAAACACCTGGTTTTAGACCACAATAATTTATTAGTATGGTGTAGGGCCTCCTTTTGCGGCCAATACAGCGTCATTTCGTCTTGGAAATGACATATACAAGTCCTGCACAGTGGTCAGAGAGATTTTAAGCCATTCTTCTTGCAGGATAGTGGCCAGGTCACTACGTGATACTGATGGAGGAAAACGTTTCCTGACTCGCTCCTCCAAAACACCCCAAAGTGGCTAAATAATATTTAGATCTGGTGACTGTGCAGGCCATGGGAGATGTTCAACTTCACTTTCATGGTCATCAAACCAATCTTTCACCAGTCTTGCTGTGTGTATTGGTGCATTGTCATCCTGATACACGGCACCGCCTTCAGGATACAATGTTTGAACCATTGGATGCACATGGTCCTCAAGAATGGTTCAGTAGTCCTTGGCAGTGACGCGCCATCTAGCACAAGTATTGGGCCAAGGGAATGCCACGATATGGCAGCCACAAACCATCACTGATCCACCCCCATGCTTCACTCTGGGCATGCAACAGTCTGGGTGGTACGCTTCTTTGGGGCTTCTCCACACCGTAACTCTCCCGGATGTGGGGAAAACAGTAAAGGTGGACTCATCAGAGAACAATACATGTTTCACATTGTCCACAGCTCAAGATTTGCGCTCCTTGCACCATTGAAATCGAGGTTTGGCATTGGCATGAGTGACCAAAGGTTTGGCTATAGCAGCCCGGCTGTGTATATTGACCCTGTGGAGCTCCTGACGGACAGTTTCTGGTGGAAACAGGAGAGTTGAGGTGCACATTAATTCTGCCGTGATTTGGGCAGCCGTGGTTTTATGTTTTTTGGATACAATCCGGGTTAGCACCCGAACATCCCTTTCAGGCAGCTTCCTCTTGCGTCCACAGTTAATCCTGTTGGATGTGGTTCGTCCTTCTTGGTGGTATGCTGACATTACCCTGGATACCGTGGCTCTTGATACATCACAAAGACTTGCTGTCTTGGTCACAGATGCGCCAGCAAGACGTGCACACACAATTTGCCCTCTTTTTAACTCTGGTATGTCACCCATAATGTTGTGTGCATTTCAATATTTTGAGCAAAACTGTGCTCTTACCCTGCTAATTGAACCTTCACACTCTGCTCTTACTGGTGCAATGTGCAATCAATGAAGACTGGCTACCAGGTTGGTCCAATTTAGCCATGAAACCTCCCACACTAAAATGACAGGTGTTTCAGTTTCATTGTCCAACACCTGTTTAATTATATATATATATATATATATATATATAATATATATATATATATATATATATATATAATATATATTAGCACTAGAGGCCTTTATTTATAATTTTTTTTCCGACAGTAGGCAGACAGGAAATAGGGACAGAGAGAGGGGGAAGACATGTCCGGGACTCAAACCCGGGACGGCCGCTTCGAGGACTGTAGCTTTTATATATGGGCTGCAGGCTTAAGCCCTACACCACCAGTGCCACACCCCCATTTTTTAAATTTAAAACTCAGTTTTCAATGTAACTTTAGAGTTTTACCTATTTAATGAACTGTAACTGCATGCAGTTATATCCAACTCTGAAGACAATAATCTGTTAGTAGGAAAACTTGGGCTCCCAATACTACATTTTTGTAAGCATTTTAATACCAAATGACTGTTTCATGTGATGCAAAAAAAGAACCTTTTTGAAAAATCTGCATAAAATTGAAATTCTAAGAATTACACAGATCTGGATTTACAACTAGTGCAATATTGAACAAGATTGACTGCTGCCAGAGTTCCTTCATGTATTTTAGACCCACAAAGAGAGTTTCTCATGCTGCAGTTGATTTCCCTGACAGCGATTTCACCAAACACTGCGAGTTTTATAACAGCTAATGTAACAGCTCTTTTGAAGCGGGTGTTTCTAATGAATCACTACCTTCGAGGCATGCTGCAAGCAGATCTAACACCAGAGTTAGC
This sequence comes from Crenichthys baileyi, assembly GCA_036173005.1. Taxonomy (NCBI): domain Eukaryota; kingdom Metazoa; phylum Chordata; class Actinopteri; order Cyprinodontiformes; family Goodeidae; genus Crenichthys; species Crenichthys baileyi. The sequence continues at coordinate 64,528 of JAHHUM010002748.1, read as the reverse complement.
GCAGAAATGTTTGGGGTCATCACTTTGACCAAGGTGCTTGGTCGGAACGGGTTTAACAGAGCAGCTGAGGACAGACACAAAAACAGAGCTACTGATGGCTCCTCGGCTCATCCTGTCTGTGTGTCTTGTCTGTTTTTCTGCTGTCTGCTCAGATCTGTGTCCAGATGTGGATCACTGTGTCTCTTTTATGCCTTTTCTTCTCCCTCTGTCATTCCTTCTACCCTCATCTTTTTTTTCTGTGTGTAGGCGTGCCCATCGGTCTCTGTCAATCACTTGTGTGTGTATATGCACTTATGGATGAGTGTTTATTTCTTCTAACTTCATGCCCTCCCCATCTCACGTCTTCCCTGTCTTATCACTCCCTGTCTTCACTGTCAGTCTGTTTATTTCAATCCGTCTGTTTATCTGTTTATCCTGATCTTTTTTGGCTCATTTCTTTCTTCTGTTTGAGGTTGTGTTGCGGGGTTTTGCATGCGTGTGCACACACACACACACACACACACACACACCACACACACACACACACACACACACACACACACACATACATAAGCATGAACACCCTGAGTGAATAATTCTGCTTTCCTTCTTTAGGGCTCTGCAGGGGCATGTAAGTGGGACAAGTGGGGAGAGAACAAACATCTCAAACTTCAATCCATGTTTTCTCTCTCTTTCCTCCTCCTTCTATGAACCCCAACTGGCTGGCACACATGCAAACACATCAGTAAATATCTCCTCCCTTCCTTTTTTCTCATTTTCCCCCTTTCCTCAGACCAATCAGTCTGTTTGGAACCAGCATGTTTTTAACACACTATCACAATCAGTGGTGCACATGTGCATATATGCACAAAAACTGAAAGTGAAGCAGAAAGAATTTGCACATTGTTTCACAAACACACAACCTGGCACACAAGCACACAGGCTAAAATTGCTAATTGGCTTGTTAAGAGTGAAATATTTAAAGTGAAGCATGTGTTATGCAAAAATACACCAATTTTGTATTTACTATGTGAATAAAACATGAATATTCTATGTTTTCTCTGTTTTTTGATTGCGCTCAACCCCAAACCTCAGTGCCTTGTTCAATACATTAAAACTTGAGTGGCATTTTGTCTAACTGAAAACAAAAAAAATATCCTCAAAAAGGATAAACTTAAAAATAAAAAAGCAGAGTATGCGCGAAATAGACAAAGGCTGCTGGGAAAGTCTATAGTTATACTCTCCAACAAGAAATTCACAAAGAAAGTTGCATGTGCTAAATGTGTGCAAAACTAAGTGTACCTGTTCGTCTAATTTCTAAAGGTATTTCTGAGGTATTGCGCTATCGTTTAAAGAAAATTCTGCCTATATTTATGTATAATCAAGTAAATTACAGCCAGAGAAAATGGCTTTGCATTCTGATCAACCATAGCTCTTTGTCATGCTGAAAAGAAAACGCCCAGAAAAAATACCATCTGCTGAAAGCTTGTTGTAATTATGCTACAGCAGACACAAAAATAAAGAGAAAAATCATCTTCTTTGCTGTTGGGTTTATAAAAATGAAGACAGGAACAACAGAAGATGAATAGTTCCCCTCTAGTTAACAATAATGATTAAATACAAACCTTGGGATTGTGGAACATTCTAAAATATACATCACATGCAAAGATAAATAAACAAAACGGAAATAATTTGCTCTAGATCAAGTGTGTTTAACTGTGATATAAAGAGAACTTAATACAGCTTATGTTTTTATTCTATATTTTTAATAATCTAATTATTTTTAACTTCAATACTTTTTCGACCGTAATAAATCAGATCAAGGCATGTACCATTCCACTTTCTCTTACAATTTGTAGCATCACTTATTGATGTAGAAACACTAGAAACTAGAAACTAGAAACACAGTCAGTTGCCATTTTGTTCTTAACGTTTTGTGAAAATTCTTATCAGGCCAGAACCTGGGGTTGCTGTCTTTGTAAAATGTCAATAAATAATTTTTTCTCTCTCTCGATAAAATCTGAATTTGCTGCATTTGTGGGTGAAGAGAGGGCAACTGCAGTCTGATGAACATCTGCTAGACCTGATTGGCATGTTTGTGTTTCCATATTTTTAGAGAAATCTGCTATGTGAATTCCATGCAAAAATAAAGTAAATAGTGTGTTCAAAGCAGCTGCAATAAATGGGAGATATTGCACAGCTTCATTAAATGTAAATTATAATTTAAATACTCAGAACTTAAAACTTTGACTAAGTAAATTTGGTGATCAAAGGAACTTAATCCTCCTCAGTTTAACTATGTTTATATAAGGAGATATTTTTATTTTATTTAAATAAATATTTCATTTACATGTGTACAGTTCTTTGGTAACCTTAGGGAATACTGGAAAAGATACTGGAAACTCAAAGGTAGTAAGAAGATACACCTGTGGACTTCACACAAAGCTCTTGAACAAAAGATGTACATATGTACATTATTTTAAGATCAGGTATAGCCTTTTGCTTGAGGAATATTAAATATATGAAAAGAAAGAGTAGGAAAAGGTCCATTTAACGTTTGGCTCTTGTCAACTGACATCTCATAATATTGGAGTAAGATTCTTGACCTCTTTTAAGGGACTAAAAAACAAACTACAAAGAAGATGTTACTTGCATTTTTTAAGAGTGGACTATTTATTTATAACCCCTAAAACAACACAGCATTCAATTCTAAGAAGGAGGAAATGGATGGACTTTTAAAAAGGTTCACAAATCCAATACATGCTGGAAAGAGTTCCAAGGTTCCGGCCTAATGCTGGCCTGGGTGTTACACTGTCTTCTCGAAAAAAACGAATCTAACAAAAAAGACAACCAGATTGTCTTTTTTTGTTGAAAGGATATATATTTTTTAATTTATTCAAATCTGCATCTACACATGCTATGTGTAATGCTGTAATATCTATTCATCAGCAAATCTATAACTTTAAAATTGTAAAGAAGATTTTGAGCCTGGGGTCATGCTTAGATTTTCCAAGTTCATACTTTAAAATACAACAAGAACGCAGCCTAAATTAACGCGGCATTACATAATAACTCAACATATGTACTCACTTGTTTTAGTTCAGACTGAATGTCTGCATTGCACACATTGAGACTGAGTAATGTTATAAGTGGACCATTGCTGCAATTATGGCATCTTCTAGGGCCCTGTTTCAGAAAGCAGGGTTAGTGAGAACTCAGAGTAGGTTCTGGGGTAAGTATGTGCATATCCTGGGTTTCCGGTTTCAGAAAGCCAGGTTGCAGTTACCCTGGGTCAAGTTACCCCTGCAACTTACTTTCGGTAGCAGGGTTTGTTAAACTAACAAGATCTCAGCGATCAAAAAGATGTAATCTTTTCTGGAGGAACCTTTAGACGTTGGAACGCAAATACTCCGCAGAAATCTCCATTAGTAGAGGGTGAGCTGACCGCGATAAGACGTCTTATCATTTTCTAGATGAATATATTTTCGATATATATTTTATTTTTCTTTACTATAGAGCCTAATTGTTTTTCCTGACGAGTTCTTATAGTCTGGTAACTTTTTCTATGGTTTTAGTGATGTATAAACCTGTATGCTTACACTGCTTTGTTGCTGACACACCCAAATTTCCCCACAATAAAGAGTTATCTGTTCAGTTCTGTTCTGTATTAAATAAACTTAATGCAAATGTGGTTGACATAGCAGCTAATTGTAGTTGCGTACTGGAAGATCATATGTGGTACAGCCACATCTAATCTGTCTGTCTGTCTGTCTAATGTCTGCCTACAAGCAAGGGAAATCCAGTAGTTATTGATATGTTGTTCATACAAATAAAATCATTCACCTCTGTGGGTACCTTACCCACATTTAACTGATGCTCCAGCAGTTGTATTTTAATTACTGTTTTCTGGCTGCATTTTTAGGTCTTCCTTTCTGATCACACGTTTCTATGTTGTCTTGTAAGCACACCTTGTATATCTGTTTCATGTGGAACTTTAGGGACAGAAAAATATCTCAGTTTCAGTTGCATGTCTACTCTTTTCAAATTAGGTCATGAGCCAACCTTTAACTTCTTACACATGTTGACTATAGCAAGTGAATGCTCTGCATCAGTTGGTAAAGGTTAAACAGAGCAATAGCTTATAACTGGACCTTACCTGATTTAACTGTGTTTTTATATTTCATATTGATTTGCTGCCACGTCCTTTTCATGCCTGCTGGGTTGCACCTACACACACATTTATTGCACACACACACTTTGTTTTAATTTTTTTTTTTTTTTTTTTGATGTCGAATAGGTGTAGTGTTAAGGATTCAACTTAAATTCTCTGTCAAATCACACTCATGCTTTGACTCGATCTCTGCCACGCTAACTCTCGTTATTTTGCAGCAGTAACAGTGTTGCTTTTCTTCCTAAATATGTGTCGATGTTCTCCATATGGCGTCATTAAGATTTCTAATTCCATCAGCAAGAAATGCAAACTTTGAGCTTCTTATTTCCTCCTGTTGCCATGATTATTTATGTTATCTGTCTTCCATTGATAAGGGCTTCATATTTACTCACGCTCGTGCTCAACTCCGAGCGACTTTGACTCAGAGTTGAGTAACCCAACTGTTACCCCGTGTTCTGAAAGCAAAAACCCTGGGTGTGATAGTGTGAAGTAGGTCTACTCAGGGTATATGCTTTCTACTCTGAGCTTGTTATCCTGAAACGGGGGCCCAGTTGGTTCACTTATACACTCAGGTGTGTTCTTCTCCAACACACCTGAATCAAATAAAGGGCTCGTTACCAGGCCTCTGCAGAGCTGAATGACCCACTGATGAGGGAATTCAGTCATTTGAGGCAGGCGTGTAGGAGCAGAGTTACGTCTTAAAGTTGATTGTAGCTCTCAAAGACTGAATTTGGGCACCCCTGACTTAGACTGAAGATTTTTTCAACATGTCCAGAAAATCTGTGCCAGCTTGGTAAAACAAGTGACCAAATTGTGTGCGACTGTATTAAGGTGTAGGTAGAGGAAACTGAAGGGTGTTTTCCTTAGCATGCTGCTGAAGTGCTAGGGGAGATGTAATACAATGATATGGGATTAAGGGATTTTTATTGACATCCTCTTTAACTCATGCAGGCAGCAGAGGTGATGCCCAAATATTTTCCTATAGATAACAAAAACAAATCTTTTCACAGTATTGTTGCGATCAAGCTGCACTAATGGCTGATTTTGGGAGAATAAACTGCCGTGTATGAGTGTATTCTTAAAATAAATTCCAAAATTCCAGTGCTTTTTCACAGCTCATGAAAAGTACATGAAAGGTATTTATAAATAGCTTGTGGCCTACCAGTAAACCACTGGATATTAACTCCATTGAAGTCTTACTGGTTGAAATCTTTAATTTAAGCTCTTGAAGTTAATGTGGTCTTTCACTTCTCTCAAAAGGAGACTTAATCCTAACGGTGTTGAAATAAAACCAATGATATAGCTCAGGTGATTGTGTTTGTTATTTTAAAGCAACATATGTGCTGATGGGGCTGTTTGTTGCTCAGCTTTGTGTTTAGAGGGAGGTCTGATAACTCAGAACAGATTTTAGAGCCAGGTGAGAACACATGCACTAAAAACTGTCTGTTTGCAACCTGAAGCAGCCAGAAGGCTTGTTAATGCCACGTCTGAAAAGGGCTTTAGGTTTTCTTGGTGATAGTGTGGAACTCCTGTTGCACACTCTAACACCTTCCAGCTGACTAATGTGGACTTTTTGTTTCCATGAATGTAAAATACAAGCATTCTGGGACAATGTAATGTGTAACATCATATACATGACATGATAGCATGGTGTCCCTGGACACTTTCTTACAATCTAGCAAATACGTTCCAGAACTGTAACCTCCTGTGTTCAAAAAAGCAATATGACAATTTGTTCAGAAAGATAAAGAAAGTTAAAGAGTGAAGTAAACACTACAATGTAGCAGTCACAAGAGTGGATTTATTGTAGCTGGATATTTTTGGTTGAAGAACAGACCCAACTTTACAGTCTGATGTCAGTTTGTGGGAGATACATTTCTTGAGCAATGCAATAGAAAGCAGGGTCTATAACTGAATAAAGCTGTTCTCTTTGTGAGGGCAATGAACTTTACAGACTTTACTGTCTGGCCAGGCAGTGAAGGCCTAAAATATGACCAAGAATTTAACTAATCTTCCTAACCTTTCCTAAATAACACTGAGAACCAGTACGCTCCTGCTTTTTCAGAGATTTATGAGGTGGGAAGTCCTTGAGGACATTTGGCTGCTGCTTCAGCAAAAGATGTCTGCGAACAAATGAAAAAATGATTCTCTTCGTATTGAAAACTGACAGCATTAATACAATGTAAAAGGGCTGAGGGTTTGAAAACATTTCTTCGTAAAGTTTATTGGAAAACACTGTTCTGTCACTGTCAGCTTGTGACTTCTGGTGAAGAAAGTTTAGGGTTTTATTAGGTGACCTGTATATGAAGGTTAGTGCCCCTCTTTGTTTGGGACTTTTAGTTTGAAGTAAGAGGCCCTGTTGTCTTGACAGAGTCTCCTCATCTGCCTGACCAGCTACACTTGGTTGCATGACATTAAAGAGTCCACCACACTTAATGTTTGTATAGCAGCATTATGGGTACTTGGCAAGAAAAGAAAGCGGGGTAAAAGGATAGATAAATTGTAGGCACTGTGAGAATATTGCAGCCAGCTAACTGCTAGCCTCTTGCTACGCAAAAATTGAAATCTGCTACCTAGCTTCCTATCAGTGCAAAACTAAAGGGCTCTTCCACACTTTAATTTGTCTGGCCTGCAACTGCTGCAGACTATCAGCGCAAGCTCTAGTTGCTGGAATAAAAAAAACATACTCTAAACTTAGATTTCATCAATACAGAATAATGTTTCATCTTTGGACATTTCATCTATTATTTTTTGCTTTTGAAGGCTGCAGCTGTGCTCTTTCTTTATCTTGAGGATCAGTAGACAATCAAGCCTTTTTCTATCTTAAGAATCAATAACTTTACCATGGCAACAGTTTACACAAGATCACTTGTAAAGTGAATTCTTCTAAAAAGAAGCTCAGTGTCATTATCATGCCAAGCAGACTTGGTTTCCCTGGCAGGACGTTTAAAATTCACTTTTAGACCACATTTTGAATATTTTGACAGAATACTGCAAATGATCATACATGAAGAAGCAGAAAAAAACAATGGTGTTTGGCAACATCTGTTTGGCTGAAAAACTGAAACAAGCTTTTTTTTTTAGCATTTTATTTTAAATGTTTAGGCCAAAGCTCTCAATATTGGCTGAGTATATTGTTCTTCAGTTAAGTAGAAGGCAGGAAATGTAGAGGTTTCTCAAACTATACCCGGCATCTTAAATCTTAAAATTTCAACTGTCAACGTCTAAATTAGTGCAACAAGATCTGAAAAGGATTTTTTTTTCATATTTTACTTTCTTTGCAGTACCAAAAGCAGATCTTCAAAGCCTGTAATTGCTGAGGTATCTTGTAGTTACATCAGAGAAAAAAAGTGATGAATGTTGAATGGTTCTGAGCTATGAAGTTTTGACAAAAAAGGGCCTCCAACGCAAAATCTTTGGCAGGCTTTCACACTCTCTCAATGCAGCTCTGTTATACATATGCATTAAAAGGCACAGGAAAGAAAAAATGTCAGGCAGTCTCTGTGGAAGGGGATATTTTAAATTCAAGAGGATAAATCAGACATAAAAGATGTTTTTTCTCATCAGGACTGAATTTTAAACATGTTTAGTCTATCTTAAATGAGTCAGATGTATACTGTAGTTGCAGTCAGACATTTACATACACTCATCATGGACGTGAATCTCGGTAATTTGAGGTTTTTAATGAATTATTACAGCCATTCTTTTTGCATAATGGACTGAATATATAACATACAATGGCAAGATTTGGATGAAAAAGTTTGAAATTCTTGTGGATTTTTTATTTCACTCAGAATTATACATACAGGCTCAAATTTAAGACATATATCCCCACAAATAAGTGGATAATATTCCTGTAGGAAGTTACAGGAAAACACCTCATTATCTGTAGCCAGGAGCTAGGTCCTGGCATAATTCTGGCTTCATATTTAATATTTATTTTATGAAAACTGATGGAGCTCCTTTAAATTGGCTTATTTCTTGGTACAGACTTGACATTTTCACATAGTTCATAAAGTTTCAGTAGTGTTTGAAGTCCTCAAAATTCCAGAAAACTAATGTTATCCTGCTTTATCTATTCCCAAATCCATTTTGGTATGCCTTTGGTATCATTGTCCGGTTACAACACACAGTTGTGTCCATGTTTAAATCAATATAACTGCTTATTTGTGATTTTCATCATTCCTCTTACGTTATGCAATGCATCACTGCATGACGTTACCACCACCAGCTACAGTGTTTTAAGGTTTAACAACCTCACCCAGACTCCTTCAAACAAAACTTTTCTCTAAGAAACATTATTGTTGTCCATGTGGGCAGCTGCATATTTTTGTGTAGCTTGAAGGTGTCAATTTTGTGGCAGAGACTTCTTTTATGGTTGGCTTTTTTAGTCAGCCCGGTTCTTATTCCTGCAGCATTTCTGCAGTAAGTCCATGAAAATTCATTGTAACTTATTAACCATTAGATTAAACAGCATGAACATCTGTGTGGCAGAGCACTCTACATTGTCCCCCAGTTTTCTATTATCATTAGTACTAAAGTGTCCCTCATTTGCTAGCTGAATTTTTTTTTTTTCTGTCCTGGCGTCAGGAGCTACAACGAGGTTATTTCTCCCTTCAACGATTCACTTCACAGCAGAATCCCATCTCCTCTGCCTCACTGGAGCTCACATCACCAATTCTTATTGAAGAGGAAATCACACAGCCATTGCTTTAGTGAGGTCGTTATTTGGATAATGACTAATCTACTCCTGACTTGATTCCATTGCTCTGAACTGCCATCCAGGTTGGAGACAAAGAATGTGACTAATGATGTGGCTGCAACACAGTCTGGAAATACATCGAACACAGACTTGAAGTCACTCACTTGTTTATGAGCAGTAAACGCATATTTGAAATGATCTCATTAATGACAAACACAAAACCCACCTTTTGGAAAGATTAGCTTCAGTATTTCAACGCTCAGTTTAAGAGAATTGTGTAAAAGCAGATTTTTTTTACTTCATGGTTGGTGCAGACACATAAAATATAAAACATTGTGATGAACCAAACCTTAAAGTCTCTGTAGGGTTTTTAAAATAGTACAGGAAAATCTGACAAAGTTGCTGTTTCTAATAAAGAGAGATTCAGCTGTAATAGCTGCCGTCTTTGCTATGATGCTTACTCGTTTAGCTTGAACAAACAAAATTTTAAAGATTTAGACATAAACAAGAATTTACGTTGAGATGCTACGATGTGTTTTCTGTGGGCATTTGAGCTGATCTCAATATTTTGTTTTTAGTATTTTGCAAACCATATCTTTTAGTGTTAATTTTGGTCAGGTTGCAGTGCACATTAATATGAATAAAATCTTAAGGATTATAACTTAGTGTAATTTAAGAAGGGTTTCTGCTGTAAACAGTTTTTATTTAGGAGCAGAGTTTAAGTCACATTGTATGTGCACTTAAGAATGATGTCTTAAAATATATATATTGGTTTCATAAAAATGCTCAAAACATTCTGAAATGTTAGAGGAAAAAGCTCAGATGTCAATACAGAAAAAAGTCAGAGCAGACTCAAAAGGTATTAATATGTGATTATTAAATGTATTCTTACCGCACCAGTGCCCATTGTTAGCAATGAATGGGTTTTTCTTTAGATGTGGCGTTAATCAGAATCAGAATCAGCTTTATTGCCAAGTTTGTACATACAAACAAGGAATTTGACTCCGGTACACTTTGCTCTTTGGTTTTTTTTTTGCACTACAGAATATACATATTTACAATGTACAATATACACATTAAAAAAAAAAAGGTGCATTTGCAACATCTGTATGCTGTTGTTTTGTATTTTAATTGAATGTTCAACAGAGAAACAGCCTGGGGGGAAAAAACTGTCTCTGTGGCGGCTGGTTTTTTGTGAACAGCGCTCCTTAGCGTCGGCCTGAAGGGCCCCGAAAAACTCTAAACAGTTTATGTGCAGGGTGTGTGGGGTCTGCAGAGATTTTAGCAGCTCTTTTCCTGACCCTAGACCTGTTTTTTTATAAGTCTTGGATGGAGGGAAGGTCAGCCCTGATGATTCTCTCTGCAATCCTGATTGTTCGTTGCATTTTGGACCTGTCCTTTTTTGGGATGAACCGAACCAACACGGAGATGGATGAAGACAGGACAGACTGAATGATGGCAGTGTAGAAGATGACCAGCAGCTCCTGTGGAAGGTTGTTACTTCTTGAGTTGCCTCAGGAAGTACAGTCTCTGCTGGGCCTTCTTCCGAACAGTGTCTATGTGTGAAGACCATCTCAGGTCCTCAGAGATGGTGGTTCCTAAGAACCTGAAGTGATCCACAGCCGACACGGTGTTGTTGAGGATGGTGAGGGGGATGTATGGAGGTTTGGTTTTTTTCCGAAAGGGCCACTACCATCTCCACAGTCTTGAGTGGGTTTTTGTTCCAGGCAGTTCTGACTACACCAGTGTACCAGCCGATCCACCTCCTATCTGTATGCAGACTCATCACCGTCCTGGATCAGTCCAATGACAGTGGTGTCATCTGCAAACTTCAGGAGTTTCACGGACGAGTCCGCTGAGGTGCAATCATTTGTGTACAGGGAGAAGAGGAGTGGGGATAGAACACACCCCTGGGGGGCACCAGTACTTATTGATCTGGTTCGGAGGAAGATGCTCCCCAGTCTCACCTGCTGCTGTCGGTCCGTCAGGAAGCTGTTGATCCACTGACAGGTGGAAGCTGGGACGTTGAGCTGGGTGAGCTTCTGGTGGAGGATGTCGGGTATGATGGTGTTGAAGGCCGAGCTGAAGTCTACAAACAGGATCCTGGCGTAGGTCCCTGGGTGGTCGAGGTGTTGCAGGATGAAGGGTAGACCCCAAGTTAACAGCATCATCTGCTGACCTGTTTGCTCGGTACGCAAAACTGCAGGGCGTCCAGTAGAGGGCCTGTGATGTCTTTCAGGTGCTTCAACACCAGCCGCTCAAAGGATTTCATGACCACAGACGTCAGGGCTACAGGCCTGTAGTCATTTAATCCTAGGATGGTGGGTTTCTTGGGCACTGGGATGATGGTGGATCGTTTGAAGCAGGAGGGGACCCCACACTTCTCCAGTGACTTGTTGAAGATCCGGGTGAAGATTGGAGCGAGTTGATTTGCACAGGCTTTCAGGCATGATGGGGAGACGTTATCAGGTCCTCCAGCTTTCTTTGTTTTTATGCGCCGAAAGAGCCTGTTTACATCATCCTCAGAGATCTTTAGTGCAGGCAGAGGATCTGAAGGTAGGGGGTTGGTTGCTTTGCTGGTCGAACCTGTTCCTGAATGGGATGTGGAGGAGTTGGTTTGAGGTCTGAATGGCTTCTTGTCATGTCTGCAGTAGAAGCCATTCAGACGGTTGGCCAGGCGAGAACTTTGTTCAGGAAGGGTGGTGGGGCTTCTGTAGGCAGTCAGGTTTCTCAGACCAGTCCATACAGCCGAAGTGTCACCAGTAGAAAGGCTGTTTTTCAGCTTCTCACTGTAGCTTCTCTTGGCTGCTTTGATCTCCTTTGTTAGTCTGTTCCTGGCTTAAGGTCTTCGCCCTATCCTTGTGTATCATGACTTTAAACTCACTAGCTATGGTGTGAAAGATTTATAACAACAAAATGTGATATGTGGTGGTGCATCTTCTACCATCTACACTAATTTACATTTTTTTCTGAGTGGAACAGTAAAAACACTTGGAATCCTATCCTTTTCTACATGGTGTTTCCATGTTCTCCCCGTGGGTTCTGTCCATGTACTCCAGCTTCCTTCCACAGAATATAAACATGACTCTTAAGTTGATTGGTCACTTCAAAATGTCAGAACATTTCTCTGGGATATTTTTGAAAACACTAAAGGAACATATTAACATATTTATCACAGAGATAAATATGTTAAAGCTTCACTGATATACACTAAAGGGTAAATAAACATCATGTTACCACAGCTACCTCTAAATACATGGCAGCCATATTAATTTTTGATGAGTTAGTAAGAAACCTTCAACCTTTCCAGTTTTGAATTCCTACTTTGGTGGATGAACCTGTTTGTTCATCTAACTTGGAACTTGTACATATTGACTTCATGGCATCCTTAATCCAAATATGCATTTCCAATGGGTAACAACTGACAATCTCCTGGTCCTGTTATATTTCTGTTTTAAAATGTATAGTGGTACTTGGAGACCTAAGTATTTACTGAAGTAGTACGAAAACTTTGAGATTCACTGTTGTACAACAAATTGAGATATCATTTCTCAGTGACAATAGATGAGTGTTAAAAAAAACTCAAAACAGGTAAAACTTATAAACAAAGTGCTAAAATGTTAAGGGCATTATCATCACAGCTCCACCTATTAACACCTTTAAGCAGTAAGCTGTGTAGCAGCCTGGTGGCTCTGTTTTAGATGTTGTGATATCATTACTGTACAGTTCCAAAAATCCATGCAGAGGGTGTGAGTAATCTCTGACAATGTTTAGAGACCGGCTATGAAACAGATTCCCAGCAGAGGTTCGGGACACGCCAGCGACCATTTCGGCTTCTGTCACTATCTCCTGGAAGGCCCTCTTCTCTGCCATATTGCAGCTCTGTAGAATGGTGTAAGGGTGCTGGTAGGGATGTTTGTTTCAGATTATTTAGAAAGTGCATTTTCTTCTGGTCCATATTCTCCTTCCAAGTGGCATTTTTTCACCAGGAGAAGTTATCAGACCTCTGTACTCTGTGGAATTTAGTGTTATATATTGTTTTTTGCTGCATAGTTGCTAATGCTGTGGGATGTGTGTTCACATCATCCAAAAACGTTGTGGCTCAGTTAGGTTTGTTTTAATAAGTTGATCTTGAAAGTGGGTTTTAGTTGTTAAAGGAACTGTATTGATCTTTATATTAATGTTAATGAGTGTCTCAACTTTAAACATAAAAAATAAAACATTAAGGCTAATGGTTGTTTAAAAGCCAAACTGAAAACAGGCACACAACACTCTAAATGTATCCAATAGTAAACTTTTATGCCCAAATAGTTTGGTCATCAGCTTTTTTGACTAAAAAGATAAAGCTAGAAATTGTAACTTGATGCATTTTTTTAGGTGTTCAGATGTTAGATATGATAGCCCTCTTGCTACTTCTGACAAAGCATAAGTTATGAAAACCCACATATGCACAAGCCTAATAGTTCCTTGCCTTTCAAATGTCTTTGCAAAAGGACTTTGTAAAGTCACTTGTGTATATATGTAAATTTTTTAAGATATTTAATTTTTTTGTTCCATTTATATTGAAAAAAATTAAATAAAAATCTTCACTGAGAGCAAAGTGTACCACAAACTTGGCAATAAAGCTAATTCTGATTCTGAAAACTTTAGAACTGGTCACATTGTCCTCAAATTTCCAGAATGTCCTCACTTGCACAGGGGTTCTCATTGAAATAGAGATGCAAGAACTCACACACTCATTTGTTAGGGATGTACCAGTCAATCAGCTGGTACATCAGTAGAGATCAGTGAACGTTTCTTGATTGGCTCTGATCAGTGAAAAAAATGTTTTTTTTTTTACTCATTAAATTTATCAACAATAAGGACCCTCAAGGTTTTTTGGTTTATAAACACACACACAGACAGAATGTACTTTTTCTGTTTGGTAAAAAAAAAATCCAATAGAGGTTAAGCACAACATTTTATGCACAAATGGGAAGTATATTGTACTTCATCATTTTCTGTTGGATTTGAAACTACTACCTCTATCAAATAACCTATAACACATTTCTCATTGTATGTAATAGTATTTTAGAAATTTGGAATCAGCAGGTCAGATCTCAACTAAAACTAAAAATAGGAATTAGCCAGGAAAAGCCTTATCGGTGAATCTCTAAGATTTATTCTTACTTTCAGTCTAGACACTAATCTGCAACAGTAACAGCACTGACATGCCCTTTTAGTGCCTTTTAAGGGCACCAAACACACACAGACATGCAAACACACAAGTAAAATGTTGATATCCTTGCAGAGAAAAATACTAAGACATGCAGAGAATTGCCCCCCTCTCCTCATGTGCTTTTTTCAATCTGTGCTCATTTGGTGATGTTAATGCAAGTAGGCAAGTACAGTGTGCTCTAACTGTGGAAGGAGGGTCGTGTGTTTTTGTGTGTGTATACTGGTGCAAGTCTGTATGGTGATTTGTGAGCTTGCACGCGTTTGTGTGCACTTACTGCTTTTAAAAACCAATTAACAGCGCACAGCAGCAGCCACCCCCTCCTCCAAATGAAGAGGTGAATTAAACATCACCACAACCAGATGGAAATAAATCAGAAAGAAAGAGAGATGGATAAATAATTGAAGACAGGGATGGGGGTGGGGTGTCATAAAAAGGAGGGAAATAAAACTGAAATAAGAGATAAAATGAAATGTAAGAAAGTAAAAGTCAATTCGAGCGACTTAGGGAAAGCAAAATCAGGGAAGGGTTGCTGCCAGTGAGTCTGTGTGTGATGCTTATGTGTTTTTAGAGAAGTGTGTATGCATCTTTCCTGTTTTCAGGAAAAGAGTCAAAGAAACGCAACCCGGTTGTTTGAAATACACAGCAGTATAATTAGGTTGGTTGCAGCAGAGTTATGATTTAGATCAGACTCTCTTTGACTGAACTCAATGTCAGCTCAACTTTGACATTATTGTTTATGCATGTGTGATTTGGTGTGTGTGTGTGTGTGTGTGTGTGTGTGCATGCGTGGGCGGATTCGTGTTCTTGAGACTGTGAGAGAAAATTCAGGAACTGGTTTCCCAAAAAAATGAAAAATTAAAGAGTGCTGCCATAACCCAGATCATGAGTGAGTCACATTTTTTTTTTCCAATGAAGCAGTTTATTTTTATCCAAGTGTAAAAATAATGTGAAATATGTTGAAAAGTTGTCAGAATTTCTTCATGAGCAGCTCCTTTCCTGACTTGAGCTACAAATCCTGAGCATGACTACATGATTAGATTTGAATCACCTGGACTGATATGAATTGATTTGGACTAGAACCCATATATTTTTATATGAATTAGGCATGTCTGTCTTGTAAACGAGATTTTGGTTTCTGTAGTGGGAAAAAAATAAGTGGGTGTCTTCATAATACTGGTGTAAATTCTGTCATTTAGCCCCCATGCCAATATGTGAGTTGTTTTGGTCACAAAGTTTGGTCACCAAACAACTCACAGGTTGGCCCTGTTAGGTGACATTTTGGATTGTCAAGTGAGAACTACTCAACATTGAACCAAATGGAGGAAAAGGCCAGTGACTCACATGATATTAACGGCTCCATTAATGACCTCAACTGCACAATTAGTGTGATTTTCAGACTACAATATAAATCCCTTATACTTCCAACCTATGTTCAAAATCGAAGAAGCATTTAGAATGAGAGAATAAATGTCAAGAAACAAAGGAACAGTCAAGTTCTATTTCAACAACTGGGAATACCTGGTAAAAATATTAGAATTTCAGTTACAACTGTTTGCATGATTGTTGGAAACACAATCAGAGAGATCAAGGTCTGTTAGGGCTGTAACAGTACATTCAGCCCATAAATGACATCGGGTTTATGGAAAACAGACACAAGATTCAAACTATATTTTAGAAAAAAAACTAAAAATCCTCCCTATGTTGTTTTTTACAAATAGAATGAAAACCAAACTCTGTAAATAAACTGTAATCAGTGCAGGATATTCCAGGTGAAGTTTTAGCGGCAAAGTTTAACTTTTGTAATCATTGGATTTTTGTGCTCGTCCAAATCTAGGGTAGTCCTACTGCCAGCAAGGCAGTCAAATACATCGATGCTCTAATGGAACAACCAGTGGAAAAAAACAAAAACAATCCTACTGTTAGTATTGAGGGTTTAGAGGAATCACCAGTTGAAGTCTACCATTATCAAGGTAAATTATAATTCTTATGATTACTTTTATCCCAATATGATGATAAACAATACGATCATTGTCCATCCCTAAGCCTAAAGCGCTCACCTGTATATCCAAATACCATAATAACAGATTAGACTTACCTTACCAGAAGAAGTCAAATGCACAGACTGTGCTTTGATGAGAAATATTATTTTCTAAATGTTCTTGTTACACTCCTATTACTTTGTTTAAAAGTTGCCTGATTTTCTTTTAATATGCTACTATTCTGAACATAAAAAAAACATTTTATGTGGGTGCAGAGGATATTTACATGAAGCACAGCTGCATTAAAATGTTCCTAATCTTGATTTATTTGTCACTGTTAGTAATTGAAAAGAAAAGTTAAACATAATTCAATTCAATTCAATTCAGTTTATTTATATAGTGCCAATTCACAACACATGTTGTCTCAAGGCACTTCACAAAAGTCAGGTACATACATTCCAATTAGTCCTAACCATTGAACAGTGCAGTCAGAGTTAGTTATTTATTCAAATTGGATAAAAAGTTTTTCTATCTAAGAAAACCCAGCAGATTGCATCCAGTCAGTGACTTGCAGCATTCACTCCTCCCGGATGAGCATGTAGAGACAGTGGACAGTCACTGGCGTTGACTTTGCAGCAATCCCTCATACTGAGCATGCATGTAGCGACAGTGGAGAGGAAAAACTCCCTTTTAACAGGAAGAAACCTCCAGCAGAACCAGGCTCAGTGTGAGCGGCCATCTGCCACGACCGACTGGGGGTTAGAGAGAACAGAGCAGAGACACAAAGAGAACAAAGAAGCACTGATCCAGGTGTACTTTCTATGGGAAGGAAAAGGTAAATGTTAATGGATGTATCTCCTTTAGTCGTTTCACCTAGAAAGAAGGAACAGATTAACTCTGAGCCAGTTTTCAAGTTTAGAGTCTGAAGAGAGCACATAGAGTTAGTTACAGTAAAAGCTCAGTCAGTAGCCATGTCTAGGAGAGAGAAAGGGTTAAACACTGAAAGACAGGACCATGTGGATCATCGGTAGAGGGTAAACATTAAGTTGTTGCCAGCAGAAGCTTGGAGGATTCCCCTCTCCAGAAAGGTGTTACAGGTAGACACAGAGTCAGGCCAGGTGTAGCTTCTAGGAAGAGAAAAGAGAGAGAACAAAGTTAAAAGCTGAAATAACAGCAAATAATACAAAATTGAAGAGTAGTGTTAGAAAGTAGCGAAGAGGGTGAAATTATTATTAATTATTAATATTAATATTATTAATTATCGGAACTTTAAATAGTATTAGGAAAGAACCAAGATTTGGTCCTTGCAATATGAAAAGCAAAAATCAATGTGCAATATTGCATTTTTAAAGGTTACTGGACTTGTCAGGTAGATTAAACCTAGACCTAACCTAGATTGCTTTATTTTACCAGTTGTTTGTTTACCGGCAATGAAAAGATTATGAAAAGAAAAACAAAAGTCTGGTGCTTATTTCTGTTTATGTTTAGCTTTAAAAAAGGTAACAGGAAACCTGGTGGTCCAAAGAACCAAGGTAACTTAAAAAAATAACTGTCATTATTAGCTTGCTGTATTGTCAAAGTTTTGCAAGTTGGTGATCCTCAAATTCATGTTGGTGGATCTGTAAATAAAAGAAATGTATGTCTCAAAGCAGAGTTGAAAAAAAAAATGCTATTATGTCTTCATGGTGTGATTTTCAAAGTTTAGTTGTTTACATGTCTGTATGTGTGTGTGCAAAAATAAAGAATGTAAGCGTAGAAATTTTTTCTGCAGTTTGGTTTCTTACGACAGCTACAGTTTTGAAATGTGTGCGTGCATCTCTATGCTTTTGAATCTTATATGGACAACCTAACAGTCTCTGTGTGCTACAGTTTTTCTGCATGTAAATGCTGCTAACTTCCCCTGGTGTGTGTGTGCATGTGTGTTTATGTGTCTGTGTGTGTGATTGAGAGAGAGAGACGTCCAATAACTGCCTGGGTTGCTCAGCATCTGCTCTGTGGTCGGCATCACACCGCTCCTCTGTCCTGCTGAAAGTGTTTGTGAGAGGAAGTAAAAGCTGTGCTGTGTGGCAAGGAGAGGCTGGGAAATCATGGAGCTTCTGTTTACAAGAAACACCACGAGAAGTGGAACACTCAGTGACAATCTTCGTGCATGCCCCTCTGCGTCGGTCCCACTCCGTCCATCTCCGTCTCTCTGTCTGATCTCCTGCATGTCTCTGTCAGTTAAATGCTGGGTGCTTTGGAGGCATAAATGTTGCATCAATTATATTCCCAAAGCATCAAATAAAACAGGCAGCAGTGAACTGTGCTCTGCAGGAAAGATGTAGTTATCAGTAGTTCAGTACTGACTTCTGTGAGTGAATGACTGGAGCGACTCTTGGCTTTGTAATTTGGCAGAAAGGTCTTTCTTAAGTGCCCTTCTAAGTATTTCAGAATGAATTTTTATAATATTTATGTAAATCAGACAGATACAGCCAAAAAATTTAAGAAAAGTGCAAAAGGTTATAAGATCAAAACATGTATTTGAACTTTCTCTACACGTACAAGTGCTGTATCTGATTTCCTTCAATATTTCATCTCTCCTGTCATTATGTGACATTCTCTCAAGACAGCACTTACTTTTTTGCATTTTCCTCTGATGCAGCAGAAGACAGACATAGCTGCACCATATACAGAAAGTTATAATTAGTAGACATCTTACATTTGGAAGTTTTTTTTGGATATTAAATTGCATATTTAGCATTAATTTCATAACTGAATTTATGATGCTTACCCTAATCAGTTTATATAATAATTATACATAGGGGATAAAGGGTTGAACACATTTACAGCGCAATACTTTCGGGGAAAAAAACTCGTATGTTTTAATGAAATTTGCCTTTCTGCATCCCTGCACTTGACATTACAGGTTTTTTATTTATATATTCATGCCAGTAATTGTGTACAAAATAAGACTCCACAACTGATCAATATGTAATTTTGATTTCAACTCCTATCAATCACAAAAACAAGCTACGTAACAAAAATAAAGGAAAGGGGAAAAGATGATGTTGAAGATGATGCTCTTGAAACAAATGCTGTGAATCCAAAGGGGTAATGACTGTTGCTTAAGGGTGACGAGGCAGATGGTTACATCTTTCTGAATTTATTTTGGGTTTGAAATAAAACTCCATTT
Organism: Crenichthys baileyi; assembly: GCA_036173005.1. NCBI lineage: Eukaryota > Metazoa > Chordata > Actinopteri > Cyprinodontiformes > Goodeidae > Crenichthys > Crenichthys baileyi. The sequence continues at coordinate 45,307 of JAHHUM010002748.1, read as the reverse complement.
TGTTATACAGACAGAGAATACATCATGTATTATTAAAATTGCAAACATTTTGTCATATTCTAATCTATGATTTCTGCATTGAGGAAAATGTGCACTAAATAATCCCTGCAAAGGGCAAAATGCCATAGAATTTATAAATATGAGTGTGATCTAACAAATCCGCGGTTTCCCTAACAAAAATGGAGTTTTAAAACCTATCCAGTGACATTCATTATGAAGGAACTGCTACATAGAGACTGTTCGCTGCAACATCTGCTGTCTGTGTTACCTATTCAGCCGAAAATCTGGTCTCCATACCAAGTCGCGCTAGCAAAAACACTCTTTGGTGGGGAAGCTGTTACTGTAGGAGGAAGACCAGATTTTGTTTTATTTTTATGAGGTGTTTAAAAAGGAAATCAGAGGAAATGTAGAGGTGGAAGAAGAAAATATACAGGAAAATATATTTTCTGCAAAGGCATAATTGCTGTTTATTCTGACTGCTACTTCAGGTACTGATGATTTTTCTCCTTCGCCACTTCGTGCTTGTACAGTTGTAGTTGATTTGTATCCAGGTTATTTAGGTAACAAAAATAATTCAGAAGTTTTGAGGATTTCAAAATGCCAAAACAGTTTACTTTTTATTTCCTGAAAACATAAAAAGAAGACAAACATAAAAAAGAAAAGCAGTTTTATTAGATTTGTTAAAGATGTTCATTATTAAATTTTTGCATCATCTGAAGTCAGTCTTTAGGTACATCTGCAAGTCACAAAGGTAAAAAAGCTCTGAATATTTTTTTCTAACATTTTACTTTCAAATGTTTTATTTCATATTAATTCTGTCGAGCCGAAAAGAACACATTTTTTTGTTTCTATCTGCGTTTGGCCCTTTGCTGCCTTTTTAGAAATAGCAGAAATATTCACATGACATACACAGCACAAAACACAGCAGAAATGTATGCAGGCATGCGTGTAAACACAGACAATGCTCTTATGAGCCCACATAGAGATGCCATGCCCTCTCCTGCCTCAGAATGATGGTTGAAACGGGAGCGATCTGCAGCCCAGAGGCAAAGCTGCACCCTGAATACAGGGAAAGGGTCAGCGTGGCGGTGTTTGGGGTGGGGATTCAAAGAATCACATCCTTGGTTTTGCTAAAAACGTGTGAAGTGTTTGTAAGCAGACTTTGACCGAAACACTGACATCTCTGTGTTTGTGAGAGAGACAAGTGGTGTATTGGGATAGAGACAAACTATAAGGTACAATCAGTCATGACTCGGATGACTTGAAATCCAGAAGGAGCGATAAGTTTGGATTTGAACTACATGAAATGCAGCTTTTTATTCTCCACCTGTCATGAACATTATGATTATTTGATTGTTGCCAATGTTTTAATGATTTTCTCTCAGGAGAATAAAAGTTTTGATCTTGCTATAAAACATATGGTTGCATGCAAGATTACACATCTGAGGTAATGTTAAAAGGCTTAATTGACCATTGTTAATGGTGGTATAATCCCATCAAGAGCAAAAACAAAACTAGCACTGTGTCCCTGAAGAAACATGAGATAATTGGTCAGCAAACTGTATGGCTTTCTCTGTTTGTTTCATTTAACCAGTATGAACTACTTACAAAGGCACATTATTTGAATTTAACCTGCTTTCTTTGACTATTCAGTGCAGAAAGTGACAGAGCAAACAGCAATTACAGGAGCCATGGTAGCCATGGTAGCTGTTATTTTAGAATAGGGTGACAGATGCTGTTTCAAAGATCAGGCAAAGGTTTAGAAATCTTACAAAATGCAGGGTCAGAAAGGAGAACATTTATTAATTTGAACAAAAAAACTTACTAAATGAATGTTACCAAATTGTTGAACATTATAAAGAAGTTGTGTCTGAATGTAGTTTTAATGTTAGATGGCTAGAATGTTAGCATGTGGATTGATTATCCCTACTATGAAATAAAACACCTGTTCACGGTGTACCCCGCCTCTCGCCCATAGACTGCTGGAGATAGGCACCAGCTCCCCCGCGACCCACTATGGAATAAGCGGTAGAAAATGACTGACTGAAATAAAACACTGCAACTTTCTGTGGAGTCAATGTCTAGACCTCCAGACTTCATGCTGACTTGAGATTAGCGTAAGAATGGTCCATAAAGGACGGATTTCCTTGGAGAAGCAAATTCATTCCAGTCTCTCATCAACAAGTTCAATGCAAAACGTCAGATGCAAAGCAGGCTGCCAATGCAATCTAGAGCTGTGAAACCCTGTTCCATGGTGAATAACACTTCTCCATCTGGCAATCAGATGGAGAGGTTTGGGTTTAGGAGTTACCAGGAAAATGGTACTTGTCTGACTGCATAATGCCAAGTGTAAAGTATGGTGGAGGGGGAATTATGTTGTGCGCCTGTTTTTTTCAGATGTTGGCCTAAAATGTCTTGGTATGCAGAAGCATTAACCCTGACCTTGTGATCCTTTCACTAGATCTAAGGGTCAGGGTTAATGTTTCTACATACCAAGATATTTTAGAAATTGTAATGCTCCCAACTTTGTAGAAACAGTTTTATGATGGCTTCCTTCTGTTTGAACTGACTGCGCACCAGTTCACAAAAAAGATCTCTAAAGACAGATGAGTAAGTTTGATTTGGAAGAACTCGATTCAGATGCACAGAGTTCAGACCTCAACCAAATGGAACACCTTTGGGATGAATTAGAGAGGTGACTGCATGCCAAGTCTTCTCATCCAGCAACACTGTCTGACCTCACAAAGGCACTTCTTTTAAGATTAGTCACAAATCCCCATAAACACTATCCTAAACCTTGTAGAAAGCCTTCAAAGAGGAGTTGAAGCTGTTTTAGATGCAAAGGGTGTGTGAAAATCATAGTAAACCCCATGGATTCAGAATACAAAGTCACTGCATATGTGTGAAGTGCATATGTGTGAAGCCAAATGAGCGACTACTTTTGGCAAGTAAATGTGTATTCAGTTCCAAGTAATAGCAGTTTGTTTAAAACATTAAATAAATCTCAAAATTATCATAATAACTTTTCATTTTTTACTTTATATTTTTCCTCACAAATTAAAGTGCAAAGAGAGCCCATTTTATTTGATTCCAAAACATAAAAATAAATACTCACATTTAACTCTTTACACACTAACAGTTTGGCAAAAGGCCTTGAAGTGTTTTTTTTTCGTCAACTCCCAGGTGTAGAGTGTAATTTACATGCTAAATGCTATTTTCTCCTAGCACTATTAATGTTGGCTGACCCTTAAACTGTACTTTTGTTGCCTCAACCCAACCAAACAGGTATAACACCTGTTCATGCTATGTTTGAACTAGATTTACAACATTTTAAATGTAAATGACCCTTTTACACAATCATATCAAGACTACATAAAATGTTTACCACTTCGGGTCATTATCAAGCATTCAGCTCCGACAAGGTTCTGTGTAAAACTCCTTTTATATGAAAATGTGCAGTGATCAGTGGTGCCAGGTCTCATGAGAGAAACAAGGAACCAGCTCTATCAAAACAAGCCCAAAAAAAAGCCCAACTGTGTAAATGTATACATTTATTATGGCATTATACAAAAGCAACAGCAAAATTATTATTAACTTTTACCATAAAACATTTTGAATAACTTAAAATTTGGAATAACAACCAATCAAAAGAAGAGTGCATTTTGAATACTTAACAGCAAAATGACAATAAACATAAAAAAAACTTTCTTTAAAGTCTGTTTAAAAGAAAAGGCATGGTGAGTACATATTTCACACTGCAGAATCAGAAGGGAGACATCTCCCATCTCAGGTCAGATCCAGTCTTTCAATGTGCTCTCTTTCTCCCACTCTGTATTAAAATCTTTCCATATTTTTCCCATTTACTGCATCTCATTCTCACGCTGTCTCATCACTCGTTTCCCTGTCACTCTGGGTTCTGGCGTGAGTGTGTTCGGGGTGTGCCTAGTCAACTCTGGTGGGCGCTATAACCAGGAAACAGCAGCGTGGAAAGGACTAACTATCTACCACTCAGGTTTTGCTTTATTGTGGGAGCTGGGAGATAATTAAGAGGTTTCACTCGGAAAGAAAGCCAAGTCTAAACTTTTTTGCGAGCGACTTTAGAGAAAAACAAGCCCAAAGTCGCCTATAATAAATGGACTTGGCAACACTGGCAGTGTACAAAGTAGAAACATTACCGCCCCCACTGCTTCACAACTGTGTTCTCCACAGGGACCGCCTGTCTAAAGCGACGTCGGTCATGAACGGACCAGAGAGCAAACACTGTATGCAGCCAGTCCTCATGGGAGTTGTAGTGTCACGATTCAACTTGTTTATTATTTCAGATGCCATTTGAGAAAACTACAATTAAAAACTGTATATATAATTTAACCCGCTAAAGTGGCTAGTCGGAGCGGTAGTGTTACCCGCCACTGCTAAAATTCACTGGCATTTGGCGGGTTGGCGGGTGTTAATGTCAAGCCCTGATTGAATTACTGTAAGGAAGGAAGTGTCCAAGGAATGCAAAGTTATGCATTACAGTTCTTGTAACTTGCGTTTAACCACTTAAACACATTTTGTGGGCAAAGTAGCTTAAAAGTGTTTTAACTGCAAGCTGAAAAGCATTGGGCTGTGCTAATTGTTGTGCTCATTGACCAGACTACAATTAGCAATTCAAGACAAAAGGTTTTCCACAATTTAATGACTGAAACACATAGACATTTTCTCATAGAGGACCTACATTATGTAACAAACTGTTAGCAGTGCCAGTAGATAGCCAGAAAATAGCTTACTTTCTGCAACTTTATGTGTGCAAAAAAACCATTTTGGATTTTGAGGTCAGTTTTGCTGAGACATCTTCAACTTCACAAGTTTGAATTTTGTAATCTTGGGGTGTGCATTTTTTTTTTTTTTTTTTTGTTTGTTTGTTTTAAGTTGGAACGGGAAAATCTTGACTTTCACTAAAACATTAAGATAGATGCACAGTCATTCCTGCCATGCTAAAAACTATTTCCAAATACATACTTAGTAGGTAAAAGCTGTTAATAAATACTTAACATCAACATTGTATGACAGGTTATAGAGAACATTTTAAGATCCGCCAGTTTGCCTCAAATTTCTCCATATTTGCATTACTGTACCTGCTTTATTCAACTCATAGTTTTCTGACAGAGTTTAATTAGGTTTAATTATATTATATATTTATATTAATTATAAATATTCATTTTGCATTCATGTTTTCTGTTACAATTAGTAAGTAAACATCCATCAAAGTTGGATGTTTACTTACTGATTAAGTTTGAATTGATAGGGATTGTTAGATAGGACTGCTTGGATTCAATAAATGATTTATTTTTAAAACCTTCAACTATTCTATAAATTTCTCTTTACATTTGGGTTTGAGCTTCGCTGCTGGATTTTTTCAATGATTTTAAGGCAGCTCCTCCATTCAATGACTATTTCAATACAAGTACTACACCTCATACTGTATTTAATGCTATACTAAGAATTTTACAATAAGACATATATTTTCTACCTAAACATGAACTGATTGGGATCATTTGATGGTACTAGACATCAGCAGAGCTTAGCCTGAGGAGGAAAAAATGAGACAAAAATGAATAAAAGTGATTATAGAGGATTATATAATTAGGCACTGCGGTTTTTATTGTGAAGCTCCATCTACTGTACCAGTGGGTCATTATGTAATGAGAGTGTAAGAGGAGAACATCATCCCTCAGGGCAGTGACGCTGGGATGAAAAGGTGGGGAGAACAATGGAAAAGATGAGGCTAAAAGAGAAAGCAAACGGGAAGACAGACAACAGGGGTGAAAAGTGATTTGGAGAAATAAATAAAATAGAAACAATGGCTCTATTAAATTATAATAAATTAATCAAATCAAATATCAAAAAGAAAAACAAAAGAAACAAAGAAATAGAAAAAAAGTGTTATGTAAATATAAGCCTAAATAGAAACTGATTATTAATTAGGCAGCTACTGAAGGCACTTGGTTGGACTGAATTTTATTTTCAGAACTTTATTTTTAAAGGTTTTTCAAAATCATTTTCCTTGCACTTTATAATTTTATGTTACTTTGTATGTGTCTATCACACACTAAAAATAAAATAAACTTGAAGTTTGCTAGTGATAAATTGTTAAGCAATTTAGGTAGTATGAATACTTTTGCAAAGCCCCCTTACTGTGGTCTGTAAACCTACGATAAAGTAGGGTAGAGTAGTCTGAAACAAGAGAAGGGGAAGAGGAAAAGACGTGTGTGTGTGTGTTTGTGTGTGTGTGTGTGTGCGTGTGTGCGTGCGCGTGTGTGTGTGTCTTTGGGAGGAGGGGACAAGGAGGGAGGGTTTCCCGTTGGGTTAATTACATCTCTGTTCTCTGTCAGTGTGGCTTTCTCCTCTGTGATCTGAGTAGCCGCTTTAGGCTGACAGGCCACACACAACATGCACACAAATGTACACCAACACACAGTTTATGGTTAAATATCACAACACACTAACAGAAGTTTTTGTTTCCCCTTCTCCTTGTTTTTGTCTGTCCTTCCTCTCGCTGAAACACACTGTAAACACACAGAGGTGTATCCCAGGAGAAAACGTGCTGTTCGGTATAGAGTTATACACACAGTAGAAGGCCCCTGCTTGTAATAGCTGTTAATTTTGCATAAATCATGCAGAACATGACCCACATGTAAATCACACATATCAGCGGGATATCACTTCTCAGCAGCTCCTTCCTCTTCTGCTTCTCCATGGAGAAAGTGAACATCTTTACTTATTGTTTTGTCTTATATATTATTTTTGTCTCCGATTTGTTTTAGATATCATTGATAAAAATAAAAATGTATTCATGTATTCATGTAATGTATTCATTATTTGAAATAGATTTTAGGATACAGTATGCTGTGATGTAAACATACAATGTGTTGAAATTCATTCATTCAATGACAGTAAAGGTAATCAAACGCTACAAAGATATTATTTGTGTTTTGAAGATTACATTTTTTTATAGATTTCTGCTTCGCAAAAGTATGTCAGTTGGGGAATTTTTATAAAGAACTGACATTTATCAAGAATAAAAACGTAAGGAAAAATGCTTGTTTTTTAACAACTTAATCCCCTTCCCATTGTCTGAGAGTTCCCATACATCCATCTATATTTCAGTCCATCTGTCCGTCATATATCCACCCCTACTTTTCTTATTTCCTTCCTTTCCTCCTTCTATCATTTGATTTTGCAGTCCATATTTGAGTCCAAACCCCTGTATTCACATCTGCCTTAAATTAATTGTTAACAATACAGTTCAAAAATGGGCTAAAAAGAAATAAGAACTGTAGGAAATTTGCTACTGGAAAATTGTGGAATTATGACATGAAAAATGTGTAGGAAGGACAGTTTGATGCCAATCCTGCTGAAAAAAGTTTCAAAATCTTCAATGAGAAGTTCAGACTCAACTAAACTACTAAGCAGACTGTGTGCATATGAAAAGAATGGGAGACCTTCATTTGCCCCCTCCTCACCCCAAACTCTTATGCGAACAAAGATCACCCTAACAGCAGGTGTGCAATAGTCCAGAAGGTCACAAAGAGATCTCGGAGTAGGTTCTATAAGGGTAATGGATCCTCTCTCATATGTTAATGTTTATGACGCCTTTAGGAGCAAAGCACTGTGTGTGGCAGATCTGAAAGGACTTCCAGGGATCCAACCTTCATAAATGACACTTCCAGAGTGCAGTTTGCTATAGATCACAGACAGGAGGCTGTTTAGTGTTTGACAATATATTAGAGGTGAAGTAAATTCAGGAATTGAATTCAGCAAAAAACTGTTTGTTTCAGAAATCCCACCAGTATCTCAGGGCTGAGGCTGTTCTGAGGAGAGCAAATAGCTTAAAGGTTCTATAAGCTGCATGACTGAATTAAACTGCTTAGAAACACTTGTTGGTACTGAAGTGGACTTCACCAGAACAGCAAATGTTTCTATACATTAATAATAGATAAATGTGAAAGCTTCATAATTTACCTAAGTAAATTATATACTTCAATATTTTGTCTTGTGTTTTTTTAAATCATTGTACCTTCTGCAACTTTGTCAGTGTTAAAAGGTTTTGGAAAAAAATACATATTAGATTTTAATATTCTCATTTGCTTCAGTGGCCAATTTTAGTTTGCCACAGTTTGTTAGATTTAGTTTTAAAACATTGTTACTTTAATGAGAGTTATAGGTTCTATAACACTATTGCTCATGTGCTTTCTTTTCAATGGTGGATGAAAATGCTCAGATTTAAGTAAATAACACTCCAACATAGTCTTCCTTTGGATTTAAGACTATAACATAAACAATATGATCACCAGAAAAGTCAGGCTGGCTGAAGATGTTTTTAAGAAAAATACGGTGGCATGAGTACTGCAACTCTGAGACATCATATATACCTGACCTATGCAGCACTGCTATACAGTCAACCCAAGTGGAGCTCAAATCTTGCAACAATTACCCAAAATTAACATTACTTAATCTCTTGCTGCACTATGCAGGTGCTCAGTCTGCTCTGATGAAGATTCACCTCACTTTGGGATCTTAAATGGTCACAGTAGCTCCATCTTTTGGCACTCTGACCAGCTTTCAGACTAATTTAGGTAATATTTGTTTGACCACTTAGGGGCATCTATGGATAGTGTACACAACATGAACTTTCATCCCCCTGATCAATAGGTATGACGATAAATACATTAAGAAAGTGACTAAAGTAACCAACCCACTCTGATGCAGCAGGGCTCTGTGAATTTTACACCCTTCATCCCAATACACAGACACAGAATTGATGTTCATCAAAAGCAGCACACCCTTCTTCCACAAAAAGTATTTCATTTCATCATGTTCAGACCCACAAACGATGAGTTGTTAAATCTTTCACCATAAACGTCAAATTTTCTTTACCATGACTGTTTGTGGTTTTTTGTGACCCGAAGCGTGTCCAGCAAGCCAAATTTGTCTTTGTTGACTGCTAGGGAAAGTATGAGAGCCTTCATTCAGTCAGCTGACCAGCAGCGAACAGCAACAGGTGCTACTCTGTTCTATACAGCTGGAGAAAAGTGTGGGTCTCTCTCAGTCCTTCGTCTATAGGATTTTAACCATGGTAAGGATAATTTTAAGAGGTTTTAAAAACGTAATTATTTAAAACCCTTGTATACCTTGATAGAGGTAACTGGTTCACATCTATAGCATGCAAAAATGTTGAATTCTGATTAATGGTGCTTAGACTAATATCTGCATGACAAAAAAAGAGGATGTAAGCATTACTAACAGTGAAGGTCAAACGTATTCATACCCTTGACAGATTATATATTTAAAATGATTTTCATTCAGTCAAGAAGTTTTTCTGATATGAAATGGGACATGCATCCCTAAAAAGAGAATAAACTGTTTTAATTTAATTGTTAATTAAAAAAGACATTTCAAAAATTATTTATAGCATTCTCAATAATAAATGGAAATCTTACAGACAACATTTTAATTCTAATGCTCCAATAAAAAGTTAATCTGAATTAGAGCATGTATGCACTAGGGAAACTCTATGAACTCTCTTTCATGAGTTTACCTTTTAACCAAAGCCAAGCAGCATTCTTTAATAACAAGGAAGTGGTTTAAACCAGATTTACCCTAAGTTTTAATTGAAAACACAGATATCAACATGCAGTCACTGCAATTGTCCTTTGAAATCAGAAGCAAAGACAAAGAAACATCAAAGCCCTCCTGGTGAGAACTATGAAGATTCCTGTCCCTCTGTAAATGAACTATTCACACAAGTGGCACATGTGTAATCCTCCTGACAAATCAGTAAATCTCTCTGTTGTTTGCACCTTTGTGGATAAATCCCTCAGAGATGTGGCCCTGAGATCCACAGCCTGCTTTATTAACAAGTTATCGCCTTAATTAGCTAAAAGGATTGTTTTAACCATGATCTAAGAACAAAATAGCCCACGGGAAGACAAACACCAACTCTGTCGAAGCGTTTGTGTGTCTGCAAGACACGCCTGTATTATCTCTGTCAAGAGTGAGTCGGTGAGATGTGTGTGTTAACGTGCACAAGCGCATTCGTTTGGTGTGATTGATCGCTGGTTGTGCCTGAGTCTTCATGGACGAGCCCATTCACGTGCTTGCGCATTTGTAATCTGAGGCAGCAACCACTCTCTCTCTTTCTCTCTGCTTTAATTAACGTGGCTTCATGCAAGACTTTCCTCTGGAATATGAAACAATTTTACCTGATGATGCAAACGGCTGAAAACACTGCCTTGCTTCGTGCCTAACCTCTTCACTTAACACTTTCTTTTTATGCGCGAGCCTTAATGGATGCTAGTGCTACACTTGTAGTTTTTATATTTGTGTATTTTAGTGGTACAGCAATTACCAAAAGGCTTATTTTGCTGCAGAAAATGTGTGTGTGTGTGTAAGCAAAATCCTTTGTACAGTGTGATGAAAAAAAAAGCTGTATCACAGCTCGACAAAGATGTTCCTGCAGAACAAGACCTGGCTTACACATCCATGCACAAATGCCCACACTCCAACACACAAATTTAAGCCTCTGAAAAGTCCAGGGAAAACCTTGGAAAGTGGGCAGAAAGGAGACAAAGCAGCGCCAAAAGGCACAGGGGAATGACAAATATGTAAATTCGAGGAACCAAGTTTCAAGTGCAGCCAAAACATGGAAATGATTAATAGGATATTATTTTGTAAAATCTCAAGATCCATCTGTGTCCTATACTGTATGTGGACATACAGTTCCCGGCAATATAATTCATACCCTTTAAAGAAACACACATTTGTTAATTTCACAACTACAATCTTCAATTTTATTTGCAATTTATAAGATGAATCAACACAGGGTGGTTGAAAGGAAATGATGCACGATTTTAGAATTTCTTATATAAATCTGAAATGTGCAAAATGCATTTGTATTCTGCCATCTGAGTCAGTACTCTGCAGAGCCACTTTTACAGATCTAGAAACTGAATTTGATGCCCACCCTTCAATACAAAATGACTCAAGATCAGTCAGGTTGGATGGAGAGTGTCTGTGAAGATCAAATTTCAAGTCTTGCCACAAATTCTCGACTGGATTTAGATTTAGGGTTTGACTGGTCCATTCTAATACATTAACATGCTGTGATTCAAATCATCCCATTGTAGCTCCCGCTCTAAATTTAGGGTTGTTATCCTACTGAAAGATAAACGTCCACAGTAGTCTCAAATGTTTTGCAGCCTGTATCATCTGTCCTTGCCAGGTCTTTGACTTTGGATGGTCATATATCTTACTAGCTTTGCAGTTGTGCTGTATTCTAATGGATTTAAACTGCTCAGAGAGATGTTCAGAGCTTGGGATTTTGTTTTGTGATCTAATCCTGCTGTAAACTTCTCCAAAACTCCCTGAACTTACGGGTGTTGTCTCTTTAGTTTATATCATACCTTTTGTGCATCAATGTTTTCAGCAAAACAAAAAGCTCTAAGGACTTCACAGAAAAGTTGGATGCAATTGCTCACACAACGTGGACTCTATGTGCAGTTGGATTTTATTTGCCAGTATCAGGTCAAAGGGGTTAGAACACAAATGTATGTGACACTTCCAAAATGTGCTAGTTTTTGTTTGTGGATTGTATAATATCCCAATAATATACACTTAGTGGTTTTAACATTACAACATGTAAGTATGAATACTTCTGCAAGACAGTGTATGCAGGCACTTCACTCAGACGGGGTTTATGTTGAAGAACCCCCATGATAAAAACACATACTAAAAACAAACTATAAACATACCATATACTCAATAAAAGCACACAACAAATTACCCCAGCAGCCATTATATGGACAGACATGAGTCAATAAGATCACAGAGGTTGTGTGTAGCTCAATACAGCATAATAAAGGATGGCAGCTCATGGCCAAGAGGCAATGAACAGACCCTAAAATTGATTTCCCTCTTTGTCCTTCTGTTGCAGTGTGCTGTGTGCGATTCTCCCAGGAGCCGGCTGACCAGTCTGTGGTTCTGGGGGAACGGGTGGTGCTGTCCTGCGTGGTCTTCAACTACACGGGCATCGTACAGTGGACCAAGGACGGCTTGGCCTTGGGCATCGGAGAAGGTCTTCGAGGTAAAGAGAGTGGGAATAAATGCTGTAATGGCAGAAGGAATGAAAGAACAGTTTTATGCAGGTGCAAAGATCAAAGGGAGTAAAGAGGAGAATTAACTTAGATATGGTTTCAGTTCAGTTTTGACAAAAAGAAACTTGGCAAAAAGGTGTAATGGTTGAAAAGTTTAGTTTTTAAGGAAATGATCTGTGTACCATGCAGAAGGGAGTTAAATGCCCATAAATCCGTGAGTGACAATCTGGGCAAAAATGAGTCCGGTGTATCATGGTAAATTAGAGAAAATCCCTCACCCTGCTCACAAAAGCAGACACACATTTCATTTACATTTACATTTTAAGCCGACATGCACATCCAGACAAGCTTATTGAGAGCGAAACAGAGAAATACCTTTCAGTTCGGAGAAGGGAGCGCATCATATGAAACTAAAAGCAGTAGGAGTCATGGGGTCAAACCTGTTCCACACAGAGAAGCAATTTTTTCTAGTAATCAAAGGAATCAAAGATGCAAAATTAATGAATTAGAGGCCTGAAGAAAAATAAAAGAACTTACCTCATTTATTTGCACAAACAAGAGTTTGAACACTATGGTTTATTAAACACCAATATACATACACTACGGGTCAAACATTTTAGAACGCTTTTCTCACTTAATGGGTCTCTTTATTCTCATGACTGTTTAGATTGTAGATTATCACCAAAGGCAACAAAACTATGAATGAACACACATGGAATTATGTAGTAAACAAAAAGTGTTAAATAACTCTTAACATTTCCATGTTTTTGATTTTTACAAAATCCGCCCTTTGCTTTAAAAACTGCTTTGATCTCTTGGCATTCTCTCCATGAGCTTCATGAGATGGTCACCTGAAATAGTTTTCCAAAGAGTCTTGAAAGACCTTCCCAGACATTCATTGAGAGACGGCAAAAGGTTAATATTTCAGTCATTACAGCAAAGGGCGGCTACTTTAAGCATTCTAAAATATAACATATATAAAGTTATTTTACAATTTAATTTTTGGTTTGCTACATAATTGCATATGTGTTCATTCACTGTTTTGATGCCTTCATTGAGAATCTACGTACAATGTAAACAGTCATAAACCTAAAGAAACCCATTAAATGAGAAAGGCGTTCTAAAACTTTTAACCTGCAGTGTATACTCATCTACAGTTAGAGCTGCCTATGCGTAGGTAGTTTTATCCCAGATGTATCAAAATGTTCAGAGGACAAATGGAAATTAGTTCAAAAAGAGCCTAGGATGTCAAAACAACAATGGTTTATCGGTATGCATATTTAACAGATTAGCTCAATATGATATTAGAAATCATGTATGTCAGTGGTTCCACCAAGGACTGTCTAGAAGGGGCTACTCATAGCCCCTCCTCGGCAAGACAATCTTATATGCAGAATATTTTCTATAAATATAAATTCAATATAGAAGACATATTGCAACATATTAAGAAGCATAAAGTTGAAATGCCCATTTGTTTGTTTATTTATTTATGTCTCTTTTTACCTACACAGGTTTCAAGATAAAGAAAAATATAAAGATTTTAGCAACTTTTAGGGGAAAATAAGAAATCTTATTTTTTTATTTGTTTTCACAAATAGAACCAGGATTTCACAAATTATCTCATTGTTGGTTTGACTTGAACATGTACTCCAGGTTTTATGCATGTTACAGTTTTGGCAATACCAAAACAAAACTCTGTTTAGTGTAAAAATATTCATTCAGGTTCATTTTCAACTGGAGATTAAAAAACAATTGCATCCAAGACCATCCAAAAAACAGTGGTCTAGTGCCGATAAAAAGGTGCAAAGTAGATGCCAACTATAGCACCGTTAGCAGCTAATGGTTAGCAATTTGTGACAATTCCATTGTGCAACAAATCATTCCTTTCTTGTCTATCACTTTGTTACACTTTCGTCTACCTGGTGCCAGAAATGCTGCCAAACAAATGATTGGGACTTCTTCGGAGCCTATGAAACAGTGTCACTGGCCAGCCCGTCTTTACTAATCTATTATGTCAAGACAACAGGACAGCTGAAGCCATAGTTCCATGCTTACTACATAATAAGTATGTCAAACATAGAAACAATGGGGTGTCAAACTTATTTGATTTATTCTTATCTGTCAGCAACAAGTTACATTGTTGCTGACAGCAACAAGATGACTATTGATGAGGCAGACTTCACTTTGACAAGAAACATGGAACAATAAAAAGGGCTGTGCAAAAGTTTTAGGCAGGGTTTAAATATATGAATAATAACTGTTTTTAACAATTTACATAATGCAACAAGAGCCATTTTAATACATTTTTAAATCATACAAATATTTGGTGATTGTACCATTTGTCTTCAATTATCATCAATTCTTATAGGTACACTTACACAAGTACAGGATTCTAGTCAGGTGTCTTATAACCAGTTTTACCAAGCAGGTGCTAATGATCAAAGATTTCATAAATAGGTTTATTACCGTTGTTGTTTGGGTGAGAAAATGTCAATTTCCACAACTGAGATGAGGTCGTAGAAGAGAGTTTAACGTCACAGGTCATACATCATAGCAAGACTAAGCACAACAGTAAAAAACAAGATCTCTAACAGAAAAATGTTTTAAGATTTCCAGATGTGTACAATGTGTACAAAGAAATTGTGCATTGCTGAGGGCTGTACATGTAATGGTCAGCCAAGGAAAGTTAGTGCAGCAGATGAAAATACATCAAACCTATTTCCTTTCAGAATCAGAAGATGTCCAGCATGGCCCTTAGCAAAGGTCTCAGAAACCAATGGGACCCATCTATTGTTCGAAGAAATCTGTCAAAAAGCAGTGACATGGAAGGAAGGCCAAGTGACTTAACTATTTACAAAATAAAAGGAACTGCAGTGCAGACAATGTTAACTGGTGCTCTGGACTGAGTCAAAATCTGAAATATTCAATTGGAGCTGAAATTGGTTTGTCCACCAATTACAGAAGAGCAGTGCCATAATGTGTGTTTTCTGGCAACAGTAAGGCATGGTGGAGGTTCCTGGCAAGTTTGGTCAGAATTAATGCTGTTGTCCATGGTGAGAAATAAAGCCACATGCTTATCATCATGCAATTCCATCAGGGAGATCCCTGAGTTTAGTCTGTAAGACAATGACCCCTAACATAGAGCCGATTTCATGAAGAACTATCTTCAGTGCAGTGCTATGCTGAACAAGGAATCCTGTAAGAGATTATATGGTCCTCAAAGAGCCATGATCCCAACATCATTGAGTCTGTCTGGGATTACATGAAGAGACAAACGAAATTTAGGAATTCAACAGCCACAAAAAGCTTGTGAGTAGTTCTCTAAAATGTCATCCTATTTTAAATCAAGGTTGGCCACTGCTAATGTTGATTTTATTTACATTCCTCTTCTCTTCATTGATGACGTTTTGTTTACTCATGTAAATTATTAACAATTCCATTTGAAAGACATCCTCTGATTACAGCCTTTCTTCACATGTGCCACAAGATCTTGTTACACCCTACTAAATATGTAAATTATCCACTTGTCACTGGATAGCTTGGAAACTTTCTAAAGTTGCAAATAAACATTGGTGTCTGGAGGGCTGCAGTTGTTTAAATGTAACTTTCTGTTTAACTGTCGGGGAATTCAGGAAAGGAAAGAAACTCTTGGCCCAAGGTCTATTCACCAAGGGAAATAACTGCTGATTCAGATTGATATCTTTTGGCAGTGAAGAGAGCACACTGAGGAACTCCTGAATCCCACCAACACGTCCTCTGACAGAAGAAGCAGAGCATCAGAGGAAGTTAAGAAGCTCCTTAGTGACAACGTGCTGTGCCTGGATAACATTCTCCCAGAGCCGGTAAAGGCTCTGACACTAAAGTGTAGCTCTGGCTGACATGACTTTTCAAGTCACGTGGAGATCAGAAGAGTGCCAAAAAGGGCCAGGCAAGAGTGAGAATGTTCTGTTATTTCAGAGTTGTAACACTTCTCAGTGTCCATAAGTAAGCTAAGGAAGCTTTCTGAAAATGAGGTTCTTGCAAACTTACTCTTTAAATGACTTCTTCTGTGTGGGTTATTCATTTTTTTCACCTGCCTTATTATAGTTCATGACTCAAATTAATATTTATATTTATGAACTGCAGGACAAAAATGTTTGGAAAAAGATGTGCAGGCACTCTGTACACATGCAGGACTCTTCATATGAAGATAATGATGATTACTTCTTTTTTTCTTTTTTTTTTACTTCTTTTTGCTTTGAGGTTGACCATCATCCCCCCATCCAGGTGGCTATGTACAGAATTAAACATTGGTTCATTAATTTTATGTACTGTATATATACATAAAACATATTTAACATTTAATCACATTACTCTCAGTCTAATTATAATTCAGTTAAATTCTGTCAGATTCAGAAAATAGCATTGTTGAAGCAAAAGAACCACCTGACTTCATCCATTGTATTATTTCAACCAAATGCCTCCTTGGTTGAGACAAACAGATCCAGTTTATATAACGTAATACACTCAATTCAGTCCAACTGCATAGAAAGATTAAATTTAAATTGCATAAATTCCAATTTGATCATTGTTAAAATTCAGATTATTATTATAGCATTGGTTAAAAAAAATTCTAACTAAAGCACTGCAGTCACTGACTTTACATTAATGTGGGCAAATTAGCTGCTGTTTGTTAGACATGCCCCTTAAAGGGTAAAACATCCAAGAGAATAAAAAAATTAAGTTCTGTGCAGTGATGGAACAGCTCTTCATTAATCGTACTCGTACTCGTACTCGTACTCGTACTCGTACTCGTCGTCTTTCGCTTATCCGGGACCGGGTTGCGGGGGCAGCAGACTCAGCAAAGACACCCAGACATCCCTCCACCCCAGACACCTCCTCCAGCTCCTCCTGGGGGAGCCCAAGGCATTCCCAGGCCAGCCGAGAGACATAGTCTCTCCAGCGTGTCCTGGGCCGTCCCCTGGGCCTCCTCCCGGTGGGACGTGCCTGGAACACCTCCCGAGGAAGGCGTCCAGGAGGCATCCGGTATAGATGCCCAAGCCACCTCAACTTGCACCGCTCGATGTGGAGGAGCAGCAGCTCTACTCCGAGCCCCTACCGGATGGCCGAGCTCCTCACCCTATCTCTAAGGGAGTGCCCGGCCACCCTACGAAGGAAGCTCATTTCAGCCGCTTGTATCTGGGATCTCCTTCTTTCGGTCATGACCCAAAGTTCATGGCCATAGGTGAGGGTAGGAACGTAGACCGACCGGTAAATCGAGAGCTTCGCTTTTCGGCTCAGCTCTCTCTTCACCACAACGGACCGGCACAGCACCCCCATTACTGCAGCAGCCACACCGATCCGTCTGTCCATCTCCCGCTCCATTCTTCCCTCACTCGTGAACAAGACCCCGAGATACTTAAACTCCTCCACTTGAGGCAGGAACTCCCCTCCAACCCGAAGAGGAAAAGCCACCCTTTTCCGGTCGAGAACCATGGCCTCGGACTTGGAGGAGCTGACCTCATCCCAGCCGCTTCACATTCGGCTGCAAACCACCCCAGCGCATGCTGTAGGTCTTGGCTAGTGGGGGCCAGCAGGACCATGTCATCTGCAAAAAGAAGAGAAGAAATCCTCTGGTCCCCAAACCAGACCCCCTCCAGCCCTTGGCTGCGCCTAGAAATCCTGTCCATAAAAGTTATGAACAGGACCGGTGACAAAGGGCAGCCCTGCCGGAGTCCAACATGCACCGGGAACAGGTCCGACTTAGTGCCGGCAATGCGAACCAAACTCCTGCTCCACTTGTACAGAGACCGGATGGCCCCTAATAAAGGGCCTCCGTCTCCATACTCCTGGAGCACCCCCCACTGGGCATCACGAGGGACACAGTCAAATGCTTTCTCCAGTTCCAGAAAACACATGTAGACCGGTTGGGGAAACTCCCATGAACTCTCGAGTACCCTGTAGAGGGTATAGAGCTGGTCCAGTGTTCTACGGCCGGGACGAAAACCACACTGCTCCTCCTAAAGCCGAGGTTCAACTATCGGCCGGACTCTCCTCTCCAATACCCTGGCGTAGGCCTTACCAGGGAGGCTGAGGGGTGTGATCCCCCTGTAGTTGGAACACACCCTCCGGTCACCCTTCTTAGGAAGGGGGACCACCACCCCAGTCTGCCAGTCCAGAGGCACTGTCCCCGACCGCCACGCAATGTTGAAGAGGCGTGTCAACCATGACAACCCCACAACATCCAGAGACTTGAGGTACTCAGCGTGGATCTCATCCACCCCCGAAGCCCTGCCACCGCGGAGCTTTTTAACCACCTCGGTGACTTCAGCCTGGGTGATGAAAGAGTCCAACCCCGAGTCCCCAGCCTTTGTTTCCACCAGGATATGCGTGATGGGAGGATTGAGGAGATACTCGAAGTACTCCTTCCACCACCCTTTAATATCCCCAGTTGAGGTCAGCAGCCTTCCACCCCCACAGTGTTGGCGAAGCACTGCTTCCGCCTCCTGAGGCAGCGGACGGTTTGCCAGAATCGCTTCGACGCCAGCCGGTAGTCCTTCTCCATGGCCTCACTGAAGTTCTCCCAGCCCAGAGTTTTTGCCTCTGCCACCGCCCGGGCCGCGGCACCCTTGGCCTCACGGTACCCGTCAGCCGCCTCAGGAGTCCCACAAGCCAACCACAGCCGATAGGACTCCTTCTTCAGCTTGACAGCGTCCCTTACTGCCAGTGTCCATCACCGGGTTAGGGGATTGCCGCCGCGACAGGCACCGCAGACCTTACGGCCGCAGCTATGGGCAGCAGCATCGACAATAGATGCGGAGAACATGGTCCACTCGGACTCTATGTCTCCAACATCCCCCAAAATCTGGTCGAAGCTCTCCCAGAGGTGGGAGTTGAATACATCCCTGGCCAAGGGCTCCGCCAGACGTTCCCAGCAAACCCTCACTATGCGCTTGGGCCTGCCAAGGCTGTCCAGCTTTCTCCTCCTGCGGCGGATCCAACTCACCACTAGGTGGTGATCAGTGGACAGCTCAGCCTCTCTCTTCACCAGAGTGTCCAAAACATGCAGCCGAAGGTCTGACAATACGACAACAAAGTCGATCATCGACCTTATGCCTATTGTACCTGTACCTGGTGCCAAGAGCACTGATGGACACCCTTACTTTTGAACATGGTGTTCATTATGGACAATCCGTGACTAGCACAGAAGTCCAGTAACAAAACACCACTTTGATTCAGATCGGGGAGGCCATTCCTCCCGATCACGCCTCTCCAGGTGTCACTGTTGTTTCCCACGTGGGCGCTGAAGTCCCCCATCAGAATAATGGAGTCCCCGGGAGGGGCACTATCCAGCACCCCTGACAGGGACGCCAAGAAGGCCGGGTACTCCGTAGGCCGAAATGACAGTCAGAGACCTGTCCCCGACAGGGATGCGACCCTCTCATCCACCGGGGTAAACCCCGACACGAGACGGCTGAGCTGGGGGGCAACAAGCAAACCCACCCCAGCCCGCTGCTTCTTCCCGTTGGCCACTCCAGAGTAGAAGGGAGTCCAGCCCCTCTCGAGGAGATGGGTTCCAGAGCCCACGCTGTGCTCTTCATTAATTGAGCTTGAAAATAGTTGTTTAAGAAAAAGAAGATGCTGTCAACTCTGTGACCTTTTTAGGGAAAACTAGTGATAAAACGGTTCTAACACTCATTACATCCAGCACCAAAGTCACTTTGTGTTATTTTATTTGTAGTGTAGTTTAATGTAGGCAAGGCAAGGCAAGTTTTTTTTTTGTATAGCAAATTTCAGCAACAAGAGAAGGTACTTTACATGATGAAACAAATACATTGCAGTGACAAAAAACATGAAAAAGTACATTACAGTGATGTGATAAAGGAATGTAAAGAAAAGATGTAATACAGATTAAAACAATGTTGGTTCAGTTAATAGTTTCTCTGTCTCTTTTATCGCTTCCTCAAACTTCTTTAATACTGTGGTGCTAAATAAGCCCCCAGCAGGAAAATCTAAAGTTTCAACCCATTCATTAAAACACTCGATGCTTTTAGGCTCATATTTTCTTAACATAAAATCAAACGTTCTCCCTGTGGAGGAGGCCGCTCCTTACAACCATTATGACCCATTATGAGTCTCGATAATGGGGGAGTGTTCCTTTTGGTGTATTTTTCATAAAGTGTGATTTTTGGAGTAGGCCCAATGTGCAGACGGTAATGTAGGATCAGCGGAGTGAAGGTTTATTTTTTAATAATAAGCAAATGTACAGAAGAAGAAGAACAAACAAGCAGGACATGGGAGCACAAAGAAAACAGCCACATGGAAGATAACATGGTACATTAAAGTCTAAATGAAAGTCATTAATTGAATGAAGGTGTGTCAATCAGAAGGTAAGCAGTGAGACTGAAGAAGGGAGACTAAAACAGAGAAGCTGAACACTTAACTGAGGAGAAAGAAAAATACTAATGTAAGGGCAACAGAACACAGAATAAACTAAATGTAAAAAATGGACTAATAGGGCAATAACTAGCTGATTATTAATGAATAAAATTAATGAATAAAAAGAAATGAATTAAATACAGCAAGACCTTAACAGTAATGTGATCAAAACACAAACACAATTGAAAAACAAAACCGAAACACCAAGCTATAAATTATAAATGAACAGAGGAAACATTCCACCATGTGTTTGCATGACAGATTACAAAAATACAACATTGCTCAATAAAATAGCAGTTTGTTACTCGTACAAAGTCCAAAAACTCCAAAACTTTTGACGTTTACATTTCTGATAGTGACATTAGATTGTAAGTATTACTTGTGTCTTCCAGCTGGCTGCCGGCATTTCCAAATCCTTCGTAATCATTGGCAGATAGAGGTTGAAAGCTCAGTTATAATTACTGTAACAATTTGACACAATATTTAAAGCCATAATTGTTTGCACAAAAGACAAAATTTTATTCTTTCCTCTCATCGCTGAAATATCTGAACTATCTGTTTATAGTAAACGTATACTAAAACTATTTGTACTTTGATATCTAAGCAGGTTTTGGCAGTAAGCTTATTTGTTTGGATTGGTTACAGCTATATTTTGCACCGTATTCTACTAGTACAAACCCAGAACGCAGAAGCAAACCTCCAGCCTCAGAGTTAAGGTGGGAGGTATTTTACCTATTATAAAGGAAACGCACATCCACTTACACCAGCTCGGCATACACAGCGTCACACTGTGGTAATTTAACATGTGGCAAGGATCTTGTGTTCAGCTCAATTTACCTCACAGGTTCAGTAAAGGTCAGCAGATCTTTTTCTCTTACTGCACCTTAATCATCATTTTCTAGCTTCCCCGATTCCCTGTCTTGCTTTTTTTCTTGTCCTCTCCTTCCTCTTTGCTCTCTCTTCCTCCCATCCTTTTCTCCTCCTGCTCTTTATTGGTCATTAATGCTCACTTTGTCCTTGTAACCCTTCACCACACACTTAACAAACACGTTGTCCTCTTTGTCTGCTTTTTCTTTGCTTTTCAGCCATCCATCACTGCCTCCTGCCTATTTTTTAGACTCAGCTGTCTGTACTGCCATTCTTCCCTTCATCCCTAACTTATCTTCTTCTTCAGGTTGTCCTGTTTATGTTATGCTCTTGACTGACATGTCAAGCGTGTTGGAAGTCTGTAATTCATTTAAGTCTGTAATCTATTTAATATGATCCAAAGGGTGCAGGAGCGGTATATACGGTAAATAAGAGATGTTTTTGAATATGTGACCTGCATGACTAAATATGGCTGTTTTGGACAGTGTAGGCATACAAAGTGTGCTGCAAACTCTAACCTGCAGCTCACCCACGCACGTGCCTCCATTTACCAAAACAGTTCAACAGCACTTAGTTGTGCAGACAAATATAAAATGGATTCAGTTGAAAGGGATTTCTGTGTAATCAATGCAAAGGTGCATATTTAGACTCCGTGAATAGCTAAAAAACACACTAATCCATTCACTACCTGCAGGCATCATTGGTAGCAGTTTATTATTCTTCCTCCTGCTTCTTCTCCTTCTCCCCGGGGTGCTTTCACCTCTGTGGTTGCTATGCTGCAAGGTGCTAGAGTGGGTGATGTAATCTCCACTAATACTTTTGCCATACCCCCAGCTCACCCTCCCAACCCACCACCCTTCTTGTTTCTCGCTCTGCACCCCAACTGCCTCCCTCCCTCCTGAATCCATGATGTCATGTGAGGATCGGGCACACAGGATCAATGAGTGCCCCCTAGTGGGACGTCATGCTCAATTATGTCTTTGTGTGAGAGTGGATGGTTCAAACACAGAGGAGGGGTGTGGGAATGCTGCTGTAATTGGAACAGCGCTGCCTGTAGTTTTGTGGTTTTCAAATCACAAAGGGATTGATTTGGCATGTTTTGTATATGCGTCTTTGTTTGATCCGTGTTTCTGCAGATGTTTATTACTGAATGCGTGTGTTATCACCACCTTTTGTGATGTTTGTGCGAAGGAGGCACAATCCTTGCTGTTAAAGCTAAAGGAGTCTTTAAAACATCTGAAGTAACACTCAGTGTTCCCTGTGTAGTTTGTTTATAAGCTCTGACATTTCCACATAAGCGTGTTCCCATTTACTGTTTGCCACTTCTGATTCATATAATGGGATTTTGATTCAGCATTTATCTTTTTAAGAAGAGCTTGTACGTTCGCCTCGTGCAATAAACAACGCAGGTATCTTTCTTTTTCCCACATGTGAAGGAGTCATTAATGATTAAGAATGTCAACTAAAGTAATTACTAGTAAGTTAACTACAACTACCTTTTGCTTTACAAAATAAAGAAATATAGTTATACAAATTGCAAACAGCTATGGTTATTACTCATAACATTCTGGCACTCTTTGGCTCATAGATAAACAGTATCTCATTAACCTTTTTCACAAAATAGTTGTGTCATAAACCCGCAAAGATGACCCACACCTCTCTAAACTAATTACAAATGAAGCTAACAATAATTTGCTAACATGTGTGCTTTCAAAATTCAAACTGGTATCACGGGCAGCGTCGATATAGAGAAAAACATGTCTGAAGACTCGTAAAAAGGTTAAACACATCAGTGTCATTATAATTGTGTTCTTGTTTCAAGCCTGACTGCTGCTAAAGAAAATACAATGATGGTCTACTCATCAGAGGGAATACAGTTTTGTTTATGCAATGTCCATCATTTTTTTTTTTTTTTTTGGCTATTCTCCAACTCCTAGGAAATTAAATTTGTTGATTTCAGTGTTGTTTAGCATATTAATAAAAGTAATACATTTTATTTATAGGCACCTTTCTTGACTCTCAAGGTTACCTTAGATCATCAAATATAAAAACAGAAATTGTGGATAAGGCAGGACTAAAGGTTTAGCAATTAAAACAACCACAATGAGGTTGATTTGTTTATATATATATTTCTGTTTCTTGATTGCATCTGCTGTGTTTCTCCTGCAGCCTGGCCCAGGTATCGAGTGCTGCGGGCGTTGGACACAGGCCAGTACAATTTGGAGATCTCACACGCGGAGCTCTCGGATGACTCGCTATACGAGTGTCAGGCCACAGAGGCCGCCCTGCGGTCCAGGAGAGCAAAGCTTAACGTACTTAGTAAGTAAACTGTGAATTTTGTCAGATTTTCTTTATTTACTTTTTCTTTGCTTTTTCAATCATCACTTTATTTCTAAAGAAACCTGAAATGCATCAGATCAAGAAGTGTGAAGCTGGTACTCATTTTACAGACAAAAATGCTGATGTAGGAGAAATAACTTTTTTTGAGTTTATAATCCACCCTTTTGTCCAAGGGAAAGAGCATTAGCAGGAAAAAGCAGTAGTGTTTGCCTTCTGCTGGTCAGCTCTCAGCTGTGCCTGGTTAACAGCTCTACTTCCCATCCTCAGTCAGACAGCTCAGTCAGTCGACTTCTTCCACAGCATATGTAGCTCTCCTAAAATAACAAGCAGTCTGTTATCTTCCTTACATCACCACAAGTTATTCTTATCTCTCCCCCAAAAACCCTGCATCGGAGCACATGGATCCAAAAATCAAGATATTTTCCTGAAGCAAGAGAGGCCACTGCAGATGTGTGCACAGCAATGAATATACACAGAATAGCCATGTTCCGCAAAGTCCTACATGTCAAGGCTTGGTAGGACCATCATTCTTGCAGGGTATTTAAAATAGATAATGTACCATCCTGATATAATATTAGACATAGAAGAGAAGAAACACTCTTGAGACATATGGTCTTGTAAAAAATAGTGGTCTATTAGTAAGATGCCGAGTCAAGTTGTGAATCACTGGAATGTACTGTGTAATTAATGAGTCACTGCAGCCCATGTCCTGGTAAAAGGTGACATCCTGCCCTGTAACTTTTACCCTAAGGGTTCTTTCACCACACAGTCAGTCATCAAAAATGTCTGGGTGGTGTTAATGAATGACTTTCTTACTGGTCTCAGTAAGAAGAGTCATTTTATTGGCATTAGCTCTTCCAGTAGGATAAAGAAGCGTGAAAGGAAGAAATTATGTATTAGACCAATGTGACAATGACCATTATTTGTTTGGTTCTTGTATCTTGAAAGACTAACTAAATATTTTAATCTTTTCTTGGGACACCAAAAAAGATATGACATCTAAATACAATAAAAAGTAGTCAGTGTACAGCTTGTAAAACAGTATACATTTGATGTCCCCACAAGACAACTCAATACACAGCAATTAATGTCTAAACTACTGGCAACAAAAGTAAGTAAACCCCTAGGTGAAAATGCTTAAACAGGGCCCAAAGTGTCTATATTTTGTGTAGCGACCATTATGTTCCTGGACTGCCTTAAATCCCTTGGGCATGGAGTTCACTAGAGCTTCACAGGTGGCCACTGGAATCCTCCTCTACTCCTCCTACACTTCGGTTCAATTCAATTCTGTTTTATTTATATAGCGCCAATTCACAACACATGTCGTCTCAAGGCACTTCACAAAAGTCAGGTACATACATTCCAATTAGTCCTAATCATTGAACAGTGCAGTCAGAGTTAGTTATTTATTCAAATTGGATAAAAGTTTTTTTCTGTCTAAGGAGAACCAGCAGATTGCATCCAGTCAGTGACTTGCAGCATTCACTCCTCCCGGATGAGCATGTAGAGACAGTGGACAGTCACTGGCGTTGACCTTTGCAGCAATCCCTCATACTGAGCATGCATGTAGCGACAGTGGAGAGGAAAAACTCCCTTTTAACAGGAAGAACCTCACGCAGAATACCAGGCCTCAGTGTGAGGGACCAATCTGCCCGACCGACTGGGGGTTTTGAGAATAACAGAGCAGAGACACAAAGAGAACAAAGTAAGCACTGATCCAGGAGTACTTTCTATGGGAAGGAAAAGGTAAATGTTTATTGGATGTAGCTCCTTTTTTTTTTTAGTCGTTTCACCTAGAAAGGAAGGAACAGATAAACTCTGAACCCGTTTCAATGTTAGAGTCTGAAAGAGAGCACATAGAGTTAGTTACAGTAAAACCTCAGTCAGTAGCCATGTCTAGGAGAGAGAAAGGGTTAACACTGAAAGACGGCCATGTGAATCATCGGTAGAGGGTGAGCATTAAGTAGTTGACCGCGGCAGAAGCTTGGAGGATTCCCCTCTCCAGAAAGGAGTCACAGGTAGACACAGAGTCAGGCCAGGTGTAGCTTCTAGGAAGAGAAAAGAGAGAGAACAAAGTTAAAAGCTGAAACAACAGCAAATAATACAAAATACTCACACATACCTCATACTGAGCATGCATGTAGCGACAGTGGAGAGGAAAGACAAGTTCCACACTATGGAGCTTGTGGACGTCAGAGATCTAACTCTCCTCCAGCTTCTGTTTGAGGATACCCCTCAATGTGTGGCCAGTCCAGCACCTTTACCCTTTAGTTTCTTTTTCAAGGCAATGGTCATCTCGGAGGTGTGTACACAGTACATGTTGGTTTTCATGGTTCCCTCAATGAACTGTAGCTCCCCACAGCTTGCAGCACTCACACAGCCCCAAACCATGACACTCCCACCACCATATTTGACTGTAGGTACAACACACTTGTCTTTGTACCACCAACTTGGCAACCACACAGGCTTGACACCATCTGAACCAAATATGTTTATCTTGGTCTCATCAGACCACAGGACATGGTTCCAATAATCCACATCTTTGTTCTGCTTGTCTTCAGCAAACTGTGGGCTTTCTTGTGCATTATCTTTAGAAGAGGCACAAGACAGCCATGCAGACCAGTTTGATGCAATGTGCAGCATATGGTCTGAGCACTGACTGGCTGATCCCCCCACTCATTCAACCACTGCAGCAATGCTGGCAGCACTAATGTGTCTATTTTCAAAAGACAACCTCTGGATATGACGCTGAGCACGCACACTAAACTTCTTTGGTCTACCATGGCAAGGCCTGTTCTGAGTGGAACCTGTCCTGTTAAACTGTTGTATGGTCTTGGCCACCATACTGCAGCTCAGTTTCAGGGTGTTGGCAATCATCTTATAGCGTAGGCCATCTTTATGTGGAGCGACAATTCTTTTTTCAGATGCTCAGAGTTCTTTGCCACGTTGTGCCAGGTTGAACTTCCAGTGACCAGTATGAGAGAGTGTGAGAGCGATAACACCAAAATGTAACACACCTGTTCCCCATTCACACTTGAGACATTGTAACACTAACAAATGGCTAATTGGGCACAATCTGGACTTTTTCACATAGGGCTGTACTCATTTTGTTTACAGCGGTTTAGACATTAATGGCTATATGTTAAATTGTCTTTAGAGGACAGCAAAACGTATACTGTTGTACAAGCTGTACACTGACTACACATTAAGACAAATCCAACCTACAGTGAAAGCTACAGCAATGAACTGGGAAAAGGGTTCTGCCTCTGTTTTTTTCAGTTTATAGTGTAATGTGTAGTTTCCTGCTCTGTTTTGTCCTGTAAAATTCTAGAAACTTGTACATTCTACAATGTACTTGTACAAGTACAAGTGGAGTTTGTTTACGTGTATAACTCCAGCCTTTTTACAAATAGGCACCATCAATTTTAGAAGATGAGCCCTCAGACGTTATGTAGTTATCAATGATGCTTTGGGTCATAAAAGTCTTGAGTCTAGCTAACAAGCATGTCATTATAAATAGACATAAAAGAGCTCAATATTCTTATGAATATTTTTGTATAAAGATAAAAAATGTCCAAAAATTTGTGTGGAGTTTATGCCCAGTGCCCCCAGAATATATTGAGCTATTAAATCAGCAGGAAGGTTAAAAGTCAGAAAGTTAGAATCTCTTGAGGAATATGCTCAAGAGCCCTTTTGGACTTTGCAGTAGGTGACATTGCACTTTGCCTTTGATTGGTGAGAAAACGTCCACTTCTAAAGTGTGAACGTTTTTGAATGAAACCTTTAAGAACCAATTTTCCCTTGACCTATGGTAAAAACTGGAGAGTGTGTGCACAAATGAGGCTGTTCTTTAAAGCTGAGTGCCCTTGCGTTAAAGTCAAGAGTATGGATTTGTGTGTCTTTCCTGCAGTCCCCCCTGAGGATCCGGTGGTGGAGGGCACGCCGGAGCTGCTACTGATGGCTGGTACTGGATTCAACCTGACCTGCGTAACCCGCGGGGCCAAGCCCGCAGCTCACATCCAATGGACCAAGAACGGCATCCCTGTGGAGGGAGCACACCACTCTACGGTGACTCTCACACACACACACATCCTTGATACATGAACATATTAGCACCTAGATTTGCACAGGGGGAAAAGCCAGAAAACTGAGGAGTTTATTGCACTAAAATATATGCACAATGTTTTCAAATGGCTTTGAGAAAGACATTTTAACACAAAACTCATTCCTCACAATCTGCTCAACAATAAAATTCAGATGCAACGTCTTTGCAGATAGAGAACTTGTTTCCCAAGATATGCTCTGAAATCTCTGCAATGCAAATCAGTGACAATACACAGAATAAGTTTGTGCCTTTAAACCAGACATGTTAAAGTTGAAATGTGCTGTTTACATGTGTATTGAAATGATTATCTTATGTTTTGTATCTGCAATGCATGGCATTAAATGTAGGCAAAATACATGATTTACACTTAAAACAATGAAATGGGGGCTGCACGGTGGCGCAGTTGGTAGCACGGTTGCCTTGCAGCAAGAAGGTCCTAAGTTCAATTCCCAGCCGGGGGTCTTTCTGCATGGAATTTGCATGTTCTCCCCGTGCATGTGTGGGTTCTCACCGGGTACTCCGGCTTCCTCCCACAGTCCAAAGACATGCCTGTTAGGTTAATTGGTCACTCTAAATTGCCCTTAGGTGTATGAATGAGTGTGTCCATGGTTGTTTGTGTGTTTCCCTGCGATGGACTGGCGACCTGTCCAGGGTGTACCCTGCCTCTCGCCCATAGACTGCTGGAGATGGGCACCAGCTCCCCCGCGACCCACTATGGAATAAGCGGTAGAAAATGACTGACTGTCTGACAATGAAATGGGAGCATGCATCTTGAATATTTATTATAAAACAAACGATAAATAAATAGGTAATTTAGTGATGGATACCTATTATTTTATAAATGATATTAAATTCAATGTGCAGGCAAAGATTAGGAATAATAATAATTTACAATTGTCAATCAGTATTCTTGTAGCTCCTTCCCTTATTTCATCAACACTATTGTGAAACATGACTTTGAAAAAAACCTTCTCATACAGTGCCTCACATTCGTCCTCTGTTTTTTTTAGTAAGGAAACTTTTGACTCCATCCATCATCCATACTCACTTATCCTTGCAGAATGCTCGTCTTCACACTCATTTTAGTGTCAAGAATGACCCTGCTGTGCTCTTAAATTTGGGTTCTTCCAAGCTATCCAATTACAATTCTTTTGCTACAATTATTACATCTAAAGAAGGATGTTTTCTAACAGTGAGTGAACTACTACTTAGTGCCCTCACCATCAGATTCAGCTCCTCTAAGGAGAAAATACCTTCAGTATTTTCATTAGTTCATCAGCTGAATAAAATGTGCAACGTCTGGAAACCTAGAGATTCACATTTTGCAAAATAATTTTATTCTGGAACAGTGCTGGGTGTACATGTTTCTGTGACTGCAGTCAGAAGGAATAATGCACACAAATTCAAAATCTATGTGTGTTTTGCTGATCCCTGTGAACTCACTACACCAAGACTCCGAAGCCTTGTAAGGTTTTTTAATGTTTCTCCCTCTTCATTGCTAAATATTGATTCAAGCTTTTCTTCAACAGCAAACAAACACAGTTTGCATTTAAAGCAAAACCTAAAACGTCACAGGCCAAACAATGACAAATGTAGAAAAATTTATGTGTGACCATGCCTTTAAACAAACATAAATAACTCAAATAATTTATGACTCTCTTTAATCATCTTGTACAAATTACAGCTACAAACCTTTTAGGGAATGATTCATAAATTAATTTAGTTAGAACTTATCTAAATACATTTAATGAAAATATGTTTAATTTCATATTTTCTTTATAACTGATGTTATAGAACTAGTGATTCAATGTCAGAATATTTTTCTAAGAGATTTTGCATTTATTAAAGCCATTCAAAAAGGTTGAGCAATTAGCGTAATCATGAAATGAGAATGACATAATGAGCGACTCTGCAGCAGCCACTTCGTATTCATCCTAATGTCTATGAAGTTATGTTGCTTTTTTAAACTAACTGAAAATATTTTCAAGAGCATATGAATATTTTTTTTCTGTCTCAGGAGTAGGCATTTTATGTCTTAATCTCAAGCAGATATTTCATTCCTATTAAAGGAGCTGTTTTCACAGACATAACATGGTATATCAGAAACTAAAACCCATTCATCCATCTATCCATCCGTCTATAGCTGCTTATCTGTGCAGGGTCACGGGGGGGCTGGTGCTTTTCTCTAGTGGTCACTGGATGAGAGGCGGGGTCCACTCTGGACAGGTCGCCAGTCCATCACAGGGCAACACAGAGACACACAGAACAAACAACCATGCACACATACACATTCACACCTAAGGGCAATTTAGAGAGACCAATTAACCTAACAGTGAAGAGTCGGAGCACCCATAGAAAACCCACACATGCCAGAAAAAACATAAGAACTATATTTGCTGCCATTTTTTTTTTTTCTCAGCTGTAAAGCAGAGGTTGTCAGCACTGTTTGCCTGTTTATTGTTAAATGCCAAAGGGGCTTTAAGAGCTCATGTTGCCTCAGGCTGAGAACATGGCAGACATTTAGAAACATAAACATGAAGTAAAGGTGTTCATAATATATGTAAATGAAAAGAAATAATGACTGTAAAATATCTGTTTATGGAAACTTTGAGCAATTTCTTTTCTTTAACAAGTTTGGGCGACTTACCTACATGGGGTCATTCATTGCTTGAAAAGGCTTAGATTTTAAATGTGTTTATTTCACTCTCAAGATATCTACATTAAAAAAGGATTTATTATCAGGACAATGATGAAAAAAGTTCATGTTATAGTTCATGTGAAAAAGCTTTAATTCATCTTTCGCATATTTTCGACTGTCCAATTATATTAATTTAAGGCTGAAAGTAAATATTTCCTCTAAAAGCATTCTTTTACTGGAAATATCTGATTGAATTATTCACCCATATTCAGATAACAGTGTTTTATAGTTTTGTTAATAAATAATCTGGTGGTTTAAATATTTATAACCAAATCAGAAGCAATTTCTGGGGTTTGTATAAAGAGACATCTTCTACTATAACAAGTCAATGTGATGCACTTTGATACTCTTGAGGTTGGAGAGCAAAAACACGCCAAACACTTGTTATTCTGCACACTTGTAACTGGCTTGTAATGCAACTTGAAAGATGCAAAGATCCAAGAGGTGTTTTATTAACCCTATAAAGCTCAGACTGACATCCAAACACTCTTATAACCAACACAGGAGATGCTCAGGCTGGGACTTTGTGTAGAGTCATTTTTTGCTCTCTTCCCACTCACATGAAATCGTGCCTGCAAGCCTCACGCTCACATATGCTCGCTCATGTTTTATTATGCACACAGAATCAGGATCAAACATTCACACACTCAAACACAGATGTTTTTACATTTCTCTCAGCCAGTTGTATCCCCCTTCTAGCACACATGTGGTCATGCATATTTCATGCTGCTCCTGTGTTACAGTGTTACTGACCACTCATTTATATTACACACTCACTTACTTGACAGATTTAGAGCTGTATTTACAAAGATACTGCTGTGGTGTTTCGTGAAAATGGGGTTGGTTTGGGGCGGAAGATCAGGCTTTTTTACTTACTTCCCCGAATTATGACAGATTATATATTTTCTCTGTATAAAAGTTTGATTTTTAATATTTGCATATCTACTTGCCTTAATTTGTAACTTTTCCTTTACTCCTCCCCTTTTATCTCGTTTTCTCACTTTTTCTGTCAGTTTTTATCCCTCTTCCACACTGTTCCCATTTTTTATCTTTCTGACTGTTCTTTGTCAAACAGGAGGTGCTGCCAGACAGGAAGAGAGTGACGACCAGGAGCTATCTCCCCATCACTCCAGTTGACACTGACAGTGGCAGCAATTTCACTTGTGTGGCCAGCAATCCAGCGGTGCCAATGGGCAAACGAGCCACTGTCACTCTCAACATCCACCGTACGTTACTGCTCTCCTCTGTGAGGAAGTAAAGGGTCAAAGGACACTGCAAGCGGCTATGCAAGAAAAACAAAGCAAAATAGCTCAAATCAATTATTTTTAAGTCAATTATTGCCACAAATCTCTCATTTATTTCTTTTAAGCTAAATGTTTTTCATGCTTTACATGATCCCAATTTGTACGTAGAATCTATCATAACATAAAAAGGACCTTGAAAGAAGTTTGAGCACCACGCAGCTTTTTAAACTATAAAACCTTAATCTTTTTCTAATTAATTTGATAAAAATAACATAAAAAATTTATGTTTTTTATATTATTCATTCAACCATTTGTGTAGTTTCCGTAAATTACAAAATCCACATGGGCACATTCATTGTAACCCCATGTAAAGCCTTAAAAAAATTGTCTTTTATTGCAGTAGCATGATCTTACACTGAACAAGTTATAAAAATGTAAAGTTTATTTTGAATATCTTTACTTCGGTTATTGGGTTAATAATATAACCAATTTTATAAAGGATTTTTTGTATGTATAGTTTTTTTTTAGAATTTCTTAAAATTGAACAAAGTGTGGATGACTTGTTCGGTCTATTGTGTATGACTTTCTGGGGTATAAATGCTGTACAACATGACATAGAGACCCATCTTAGAGCCACAGGCCACTAGGCTGGATGAGAAGCATAGTTTATCTTGCCACTCAGCCCAGTCAGCAAAAGGGTAAAGAAAGTAGAGAAAAACTCTTAAGCTCACTCTTTTGAACTGCATCAAAAAGAGACATTTTAGGATTCACCAACTAACAATAAAAACTGATCGATGCTTTCTACATGCCAACTGCTTGTTTGGGATTGATGCCAGAAAAAATGACATTTTCTGCCCTACAATCACCAACTTAATCAAGTGGTCTGGAAATTCCACTGGGACTTTAATAGGAACCATGTGCTTTGGTCAGATGAGACTAAGACAGGGCATGCATCAAACAGTCGAGTGGGCCTGGTATAGAAAGCACCTCACACTGCGATGGAGGATCTGTGATGCAGTAAGCCTTCTTCTCTGGCATTTGACATTATTTTGTCTTTCAGCAGGATAAGAATCTAAAAACGTATGGCCAAAATCCCACAGAAATAGTTCAGTACATACAAAACCTTATACCTTCTGCCATGAACATCTCGATCCCCAGACCTTAATCCTACAGACAACATGTAGGGTTTGCTGAAAAGAAAAAGTGAAAGAGTGAACCAGGACTCTGTCTTACCTAGAGAGATTTTGCAAAGAGGAATAGTAAAAGATTGTTCTCTCTGTATGCTCCAACCTTGTGAAATATACCAAGAAAAAAATAAGTGAGGCCCTATTCATAAAACTATTGTGCAAAGTGTAAACAGCACTTTTTGTGTACTTTTGCAGCCCTAGAAATAATGGAAAAAGAACATTGAGTCTATCCTGGTTTTGGAAATAAAGAATAACCATACATTAAACAATTCAATAACTATCAAACACGTTTTTTCCACAATTCGTTGTGCAACTGGATTCCAACGTGTTTTTTAAAGAAATAGGTCATAAAGACAATGTCTCAAGAAAGAATCATGTTATGTAAAACTTGTTGACTTTTCTGACCTTTAGTTCAGGTTCTCATTGATTTATGCAAAATAAATGAGAATCACTCTAGCAGTCAGTTTCTGCGTCCAACAAACACTGAATCTGTATGTCTCCCTGTGCAGACCCTCCCACGGTGACCTTGTCCATCGAACCTCGCTCTGTCCTGGAGGGAGAAAGAGTCACATTCACCTGCCAGGCCACGGCCAACCCGCCCATCATGGGCTACAGGTCTGATTGATGACAACTCTCATGTTTGCACAGATGGCTAAATGAAAATTCATGTGATTACCCAGAGGAAATACTGAAGCGAGACGATGTAACTGACCTGTTAAGCAAACCTCTTTTATGAAAAAAGCTGTGCAACACTGACATGATGCAGTGAGGGTGACTTTGCATCAGTCAGTGATTGAAGAAAGCCATTAATTTGGAAACAGAACATGTAACACCCAGCTTGAGCTTTTTGACATTCTTAAACATACAGTACTGTAAAAAAGTATTAGTATGAAAAGATTTCTTTTGTTTTTTGCTTTTGGAATCATGAAACAAGCTTTAATATTAGACAAAGGTAACTTGAATAAATACTACATGGAGTTTTAAAATAATTCATTTATTAAAGGGAAAAGGCTAACCAAACCCACCAGGTCCTGTATGGAAAAGTAAATGTCCCCCTTAACCTAATAGCTGGTTGTGTTGCCCAACAACTGCCATCAGGCGTATATTATGATATATATTATGATAGCTGGCAGTGAGTCTTTTACATCCCTTGCAGGAAATTGGGTCCACTCTTTTTTGCACAATTGCTTTAATTCAGTCACATTGAAGGGGACTTTTGAGTGTGAATGGACTCTTCAAGGTCATACATCTTAATTGGATTTGGGTCCAGAGTTTAACTAGGTCACTTCCAAACCTTCCTTTTGTTTTGGTTCTTTTGAAGCAATTTTCTTTCAAGATTTTCTTCTAGAAAGCAGAATTCATGGTTCCTTTAATCACCACAAGTTGTCCTGGTCCTGAAAACACAAAGCAGGCCAGACCATCAAACTACCAACCCCCTATTTGACTGTTGGAATGATGTTTAAATTTCTGAAATGCTGTATTGCTTTTATGCCAGATGTTTTTTTTGCAAATTTGAGATGGGCATCGGTGGTTTTCACTTTGAAATACCATGGGAGCGTTCCACAATGACCTTAACTGAGGCAATTAAGCCCTGCAGTTGTTTAGATGTTGTTCTGTGTTCTTTCGTGACCTCCTGGAAGAGCCATCCTGGAGTTGTGGATAATGGCTCTTATTGTGATTAAATGGATTCTCAAAGCCTTCAGAATGGCTTTGTAACCATTTCCTGTCCAATAGATCTCGATCTATTGGACAGGAAATGGTTTGGTTTGGTTTAGAGGGGGTCTGGTTTGGGGACCAGTGGATTTCGTCTCTTCTTTTTGCAGATGATGTGGTCCTACTGCCCCCCTCTAGCTGAAGATCAGCTCCTCCAAGTCCGAGGCCATGGTTCTCGACCGGAAAAGGGTGGCTTGTCCTCTTCAGGTTGGATGGGAGTTCCTGCCTCAAGTGGAGGAGTTTAAGTATCTCGGGGTCTTGTTCACGAGTGAGGGGAGAATGGATCGGTGCAGCGGCCGCAGTAATGGGGAGCTGTGCCATTGTGCCGATTTACCGGTCTGTCTACGTTCCTCACCTATGGCCATGAACTTTGGGTCATAACCGAAAGAACGAGATCCCAGAAACAAGCGGCTGAAATTAGCTTCCTCCGTAGGGTGGGCGGTCACTCACTTAGAGATAGGGTGACAAGCTCGGCCATCCAGGAGGCGCTCGGAGTAGAGCCGCTGCTCCTCCACATCGAGAGAACCCAGTTAAGGTGGCTCGGGCATCTATACCGGATGCCTCCTGGACGCCTTCCTTGGGAGGTGTTCCAGGCAAGTCCCACCGAGAGGAGGCCCAGGGGACGCTCAGGACTTTTAGCCCACTTCATGTTGCCAGACAGGTTCAGTTTGATTCTACAGTTGAATCAGGTTGAGGTGTGGCAACAGAAGTATTTTTCATATAGGGTCAGGTTGGTTTGGATAGCCTCTTCCCCTAGTATAATGCTCATTTGAAAACTGCATTGTTGAAATTACAAAGGTTGTCTGATACAGGAAACATCTTTGAGAGAGAAATACTTTTTTACAGCACTATATATGTTAAACTCATTTTTCCAGCCTGTGAAAATAATTGCTAAATATATATCTTTTCCTGTGCCAACCATCGTGGCTTAAAGGTCCAAATTAACTCATATCTGCATTTGGCTCTAATTGTACCTCAAGATGTGAGGAAGTTGGTGGTCCTGCAGTGCAACATTAGCAGCCTGATCAGATGATCAATGCCAGTGGGTTTTCTTTCATCTGCTCCTGTCTGCAAATATTCCCTCTGCAGAGCTGCGCCTGAATCGTAATTTCTGCTTAGTGAACAAAATTTGTGAAAGTATTGAACATTTTGTGTAGTCAAGCAGAGTTTTATTGTAAGCGACATCTCTGTAAGTTCTGAACATGCAAAAAAAAAAAGGCTCAGGTCTGAAACTCTATCAGGGAGGGTTCTGATGTGGGAGCACTGCCAGGTACTTATGCACAGAGCCTACTAAATGTGCATTAAAATGTCATTCTGTGGAGAATGTGCAATATGGTGATATGATTTTCAGCTAGATATTTGGCAAGTAACCATATGGATAACAGAAATTATCTTTATTTATTGCAGTTTCCCTTGAGCGCCTAAATCAAGTCATTATTTTTTTACATTCATGGATAACTCTAAAATCCCACATTTATATCCTTACATGAGCCAGTTTTTCTCCTGAAATTTCCTGCAAATGTGCCAACACAGCAGTGTTTTGCAGCAATGGGAAACATGTTAAATGGTGTTGTGTTTTTCTCCATCAGGTGGGCTAAAGGTGGTGTGCTGCTGGAGGGGGCCAGGGAAAGTGTGTTTGTCACCACAGCAGATCATTCATTCTTCACCGAGCCCGTGTCGTGTCAGGTGTTCAACGCAGTGGGAAACACCAACGTCAGCATCCTCGTGGACGTGCACTGTGAGTCAATTGTAAACACTTGTGTGCTGAGGAGGAGAATAAAGCTGTTTCACTTACGTAACATTTTAGTTCTTACTTTGATAAACATAACCAACTTGCAGACTAACCACATGACTTTTGTAGTCACCAGCAAAGTTGTGGCATAATTCTGGCTGCATATATGATGTCTCAAAGTTTTCACGAAGTTTCAGTAGGGTTAAGATTGTACCAGAAGCTTAACAGTAGCTACTTTATCCTTTCTAAATCCAGTTTTGATGTATTTAGGGCCATTGCCATGTAGGAACACTCAGTTATCTTCTAACTGTAGATGTAACATAAACTTAAATCATTTCTTAGTTAGTCCTCTTCCCTAATTATTCTATCTACTTTGAACAATGCACCAGTTCTTAGCCTATTTGTGGCAGCTGTGGCTCAGTGAGAAGAGTGGTTGTCTTGCAATTTGAGCATTGTGGGTTCGATTCCAGCTTTCTCCTGCCCCATGTTGATGTGACCCTGGGCAAGGCACTTGACCTCAAATTGTCTACCGATCTGCGTATCGGTGTGTGAATGTGGCGCTAGTGTAAGGCGCTTTGAGTGGTCAATATGACTGGAAAGGTGCTATATAAGTTCTGTCCATTTACCATTTACTTGGACTCCTCCAAAACTTACATGAAAAAAATTACATGAAAAATTTTTTCATGAGCTTGTTTTCCTTTTGAGAATTTACCACTTTTGTGTTGTTTCTGTCGTTTATTAAAGTTGGTCCAATTCTGGTGGTGGAGCCCAGACCAGTAACAGTGGATGTGGACTCAGATGTCACTTTGAACTGCAAGTGGGCTGGAAACCCCCCTCTTACCCTTACTTGGACTAAAAAGGGCTCCAACATGGTAAGATCACAGAATGAAAAAAAAGCATCGACAATGCACTTCAACAAAATGTATATACATATATTTTATATATATGTGTGTATATATATATTTTTGAAGACAACAAAGATGAATCATTTTGGTCTTGAATACTTTTATGCAGGGAGGAAAAAAAAGAAAACTTGTTTTTTACCAAATTAATTGTGCCACAATTTTTGCTGCCACTTTCAATTCCTTTATAATAAGTTAAACTAAAATCTTTTGTTTAATCATACACATTTTTTTATTTTAATCTGCGTATTAGGGAAACTTTTAATTAAAAATCCATAATTTCATGTTTTCTGCTTTAAAAATATGACATGAATCAAAAGCTTATTTCTGTCAGCAACTCTTCAAATTGGGAAAGATTAAAGAAGAAGCAAGTAAACAAAGGCAGATGTATGTTGACCAGCCCAAACTTGCCCGGCCCTGAAGTCAGCGCAATCTTTCAAACAGTTAAAACAACTGGTTCTGTAACAAATAAGTCGAGTTTATATTGCCACCACAAGCAGTAACCAAGATGTTAATGGATGTTAAAAAAATCTCCAGAGCTTGCTGTTTAAGAACTGCAGCAAAGAGAGGCAACACGTCTCCATAACAGCAATCTATTTCCGTGCTTCTGTACACATCCCTACCAGAGGTGGCAATAATTATTTAAGGTACGGTAGAATTTGGTTTCAGTGTGAATTGAAAAGGTAGATTTCTGAAATGTTTGCTCACTTAAATGACTGACTATTAGATCTGAGACTTTAAAATCTTTAATTCATGTCCCAACCATTAAAGAAAATGCTTGGGGAAAAAATGTAATTGAGCCTGCTGAGTAAATCAACATGTTTTATGAATTAAACATAGATCCTCCTCTTCCATATCCTTTCCCGTTATCGTTTTCTTCCTGAATATCTTTACATCACAGCCAGCTATCCTGTTCCTTATGTATACTTGCCTGTATTTCCAGGTTCTCAGCAACAACAACCAGCTGCATTTGAAGTCAGTGAGCCAGGTCGATGCAGGACAGTATGTCTGCAAGGCCATCGTGCCACGCATCGGAGTGGGAGAGACCGAGGTTATGCTCACTGTCAACGGTCAGTTCATATGTGCTTACGCTGCTATTAATAGCAATGTTGATATTAGCAGAAAAACAGATTGTGTAAAACAGATCTTCCCACACAAAATTCAGAATGTATGCCAAGCTGGAGGATGAAAGATTAAACCACTTAGACTTCAATGATGTTTGTTTGCTGCAGATGTGCTATGGTCAATGCATTCTTTTTCCTATGTCTGTATTGTTTATCTTACGTATTTGGTCAGCTTTTACATTTTAAAGATCTTGTCCAATACAGCTTTTCACACATGAAACTCTGCATCTGAGTGACAACTTGGTAAAAATGTAGAATCAGGGTAAGATAAATTCATGCATCTAAGAGGTTCACATGTAACATAAATAATACATTAGCATATATCAAGATACATGATACAAGATGCAGAATAGACCTAAATAACAAAAGTTCATTGCAGTGAATTTGTAGCCCTTAAAGTAAATGCAGGGCAAAGACTGGAGTTTGTCTATTTGATGTTTATTTCAGATATGTGCCGCTTAAAATCTCAGAGAATCCTCTCCATGAGTTCAAAAATAAAACATATTTAAAATGACCATAAGATGTAAAAGTACAGCGCCTTCCAAAATATTGATATCAGTTGAACCTTTCGCTGTTTTGCCACTTTACAACCACAAATTTCAACGTTCAGGATTCTATTGGGATTTCATGCAATAGGTCATCACAAAGTAGTAGTATTAGAAACAAATCAATTCTCAAAAGCTTTGTACTCCGAGGGATAATTACTAAGTACTCAACACTTTTCAGATTCCATTAGAATCTCCTTCTATATTGTGCAGATTTAACTGATGAACCTTTTGGCAAAGTCTGCACCTGATTCTTTAGATCTTTTCTGCTGTTCATGTGTGAGACAACTTCTGACAACTAAAGGCATCAAATGTGCTTTACATAGTACTGAATGGGCCTAGGTTATGTTACCTTTGCCTAATAAGTTCTTCTGCAGCCTTTATCCAAACTGACAAATACAATAAATATTTTGCCCTAATCCTATATTTCCCAAAATCCAATATTTTCATCAAAAAAATAATGCAGAAAAAGCAACAAGTCCTACAATGATGCTAAACAGATTCAAAACTTGCTTCATGACTAAACTTCTTTGAATCTACAAAAAATAATTCTCTAATTGAACATTATTTAATGTTAACAGCAATACCTCAGTATCCACTTCCCCGCAAGGATCACACAAATCTGGCTGCATCGTCTAAGAGGACCTATTCATACTTTAGCAGAGGGAAGTCACTGCATATAACATCAGCTGGCCTGGCACAGCTAACAGTGTGCGACAGCTTTTGCTGGGTCAAGACTTCAGTTGACACTTGGTTAAACACTGCCCTGCCACAGATACTCTTGGCCTAAGCTTCGGATTTATATCTCAGCATTGGATATCCCTGCTGGTTTCACAGCTGCTTTATTGCTCCCATGTATCAAGCTTGATCGGACCATGTCATCCTTTAATTATACCCCCCGCAGCAGGCGAGTCACATCCTTGTAACTTTTATTTAGTCTTGTCCCATCACAGAACAGGAGACTCTGTCACACAGTTGCTGCGTTAACACCGTTTTATTCTCAGTGACAAAGAGTCTGACAGTGCTGCTGTAAGTGGATTTTATGAGACTTTGCACAGTGTAGTTTAAAAGCAGAAAATTACAAATTCTTGCCATAGATTGACTTTCACATGTTGTTTTTAAAATATTTTTAATGAAATTATCAGTTAAAGTCAAAACCTTTCTGAACTATTTTCCAGTTCAGAGAGAAAAGAAAAAAATGCTTTTTGTCTGACGAATACTGCATCAAACCTTCGTCAGCTTTCCCTTCGCATTTGATTATAAATACTTTGACAGTTCGAATGCAGCAACCTCTGTGATATCATGCTGTCTGTTGTGTTAACACCTATCTCCAAATTTAGGAATTGTGAAATGCCCAAGGAAACTATAATGTGTGAAAATAAAATAGATATGCTTTGCAAGTCTTTAATATTTTAGCAAAATCCGTCGCACTGATTTGATCCAATTGGAGTGATAGGTGACAAACATCTATTAGTAAAACACTGCAGAGCAGGTGAGCATATCAAGCCTATTTTACCGCAAATGTTTTATCTTCAAGAGTAGGATAAGCTCAGATGGACTGGTGAGATGTACTTGCTGGAGAACAACTATTCTGCACAAGTGGATTGTAGCCCTTGTTAATATACTGTTTGTTATTCCACTGAGTAATTCACTAGCAAGGGCCATGCCACAACAGTGTCAGTTTAAT
This sequence comes from Crenichthys baileyi, assembly GCA_036173005.1. Taxonomy (NCBI): domain Eukaryota; kingdom Metazoa; phylum Chordata; class Actinopteri; order Cyprinodontiformes; family Goodeidae; genus Crenichthys; species Crenichthys baileyi. The sequence goes on along the minus strand of JAHHUM010002748.1, from coordinate 4,611 downwards.
AGATTTTTTTGAAGAGAGATTAAGATGTCATACGAGGCAAAGGGTGGTAGATTTTGATAGAATTATCTGGAGTCTTACTGCAGGACGCTACTAAGATTGAGATTCAAAGTGGGGATTCAGTCTCAGAAAATCAATTTCCTGAGGAAAATAAGGAAACCCCAGATGCTACCTCTGGAATTTGTTAAGGAATGTGGGGTGAAAGAGGTAGGGATGGAGATAGGAATGAGGGATGTCGGGGTTAGGAATGAAGGTTTAGAGATTAGGGATTAGAAATGTGGGAGGTGGGGATGAGGGATGAAGTTCAGGATGAGAGAGGTAAGAATGTCGCATAAAGGAGGTAGACATTTGGAAGGGGGGCAGTGTTGATGACTGAAAACATCTGAAGCAGGTATAAATGAGAGAGGAAGAATGATAGGATGAAGAAGGTAGGAATGAGGATGGACATAAGTAGGTATGGTAGGGAAAAGGGATTAAAGAGTAAGAGATGGGCGATGGAGAGATAAAGATGATGGATGAGGAATGAGGGAGTTAAGGATGAGGAATGAAGGGGATATGAATGGGGAATGAGGGAGATGCAGGGAAGAAGAATGAAGGAGACTGGGTTTATTAGATTAGGTTTTTAAGAAAAACGGCAGATTTTCAGCATAAATGATTTTGACTTTTGCATGCTATCCTTTCCTTTGTCATTATGCTTTTTAGTGTGATTTAACCTTGGAGCATCTCGGGTGTGTATGGGTAATCCCCTTTTCTACCTTGTCATGTCTCTCCCAGGCCCGCCCATCATCTCCAGCGATCCAGTTCAGTACGCCGTCAGAGGTGAAAGAGGAGAGATCAAGTGTTACATCGCCAGTACCCCCCCACCTGATAAGATTGTAAGTCCATCCTCAGAAGCTGTAATCTGCTCTAGAGTTGGGTAACCTCTTCTGATTGCATCTCCTTTACAGAAAATCCTGATCAAAGAGCCCCGCTCACCTGGAAAACACTTTCTCTCTTTAGCTTGAGTCACTCGGGGTAAAAGACAAGGCAGAGGCGACATTGTTCTCCAAGAGTGTCACAAATATGTGAGAACAAGCTGTTCCTCCTCTGTAGAGGAAGGTAGGACTCATGAAAACAGCTGCTGAGGTGTTTGGTTGAAGTCAAAGAGGAGACACACATCATTCTGTGCAGATCATACTAAGGCCAATGCAGCTAATAGGATTAAAAGAAATCACATATACAGCTTCCAGAAATGTTTCAATTTTAAATAATCTTGGGTGAGACCATTCAGCCCTATTACCAGAAGTTATCAAGTAGAGAAAATCATTTTAACATAGAAAAAAAATCTTATCATCTAATTTGCAGCTTTGCAGTAAATGATAACCAATTTTTCCCATATCTTTATTTCTTTTTTGCCAGCAGGCCAGAGATTGGGCTGAAAGTAATGGCCTCTATAGATGTAGTTGGTCATTTGAAACACTTTTCAAGCAGTAACGCCTCAGTAACTGCTGCCGCAGCATTAAGGGAGGCTAAAGTAATTTAATTAATGGAAAACGGAAAAGCTGCAGTAAGCACTAAATGGCACCAGGTGGCAAATGTGAGCAGTCATTACAAAATAGCTGTTTTGTCCACTTCCTTTGCAAACTGAAAGCAAAATTGTGTCATTTCTATTAACTACTTTTGAAGTTTTGCAAAACTGTATTTATAACAATTAAATACTGTATTCTTTATTAAAAAACATAAAGATGTGAATTTAAACTATATTCCCCCCTAGAAGTGGATGACACTACATAAAACTATAGTCAGAGTATTAAGTGCACATTTACAATAGTAAGAAGTAAATTCGCCCCAGTTTGATGAATGCATAACAATAGTTTCACCCCACACACTCACATGCTTTTAATGCATTTTTAACCTCTCCATGCAGACTGTTCTTCTCTGTATGTCAAAACTTTGAAAAGCAGGTAACTTTAAAAAAGAAATAAAAACAGCTTCATTAAAATACATTAAACATTGTTTCCTTTTTGACACATATCCACAATATACCATTGTTTTTCGGTCAGGAAATATTGCTAATTAGAGCTGCCTGGGCCTTCGGTGACCAGGTTTCAAGAGTCAGACGCTACAGCAGAAGAAGGAATTACCAAATCACTGCAATTTGCTCCTCTATTTTTTACTCACTATCTGGTTGATTTCTGCACTAGATTCAGAAAGCAAATTGTGCTAAATACATGCAGACACAGACATCAAGTCTAGCTCATGCAATTAATTTTGATTCAGTTTTTGCATTAGGTCACCGTTGTCCCATCTTCAGTAGCCAGAAACACAACAGTTGCAGAAGTGACCAAGGAGGGGGAGAAAACTATTTTCTAACAGAGAGCTCCAGGTCTTAACCTGATGAGGCTCTCTTCAAAACTATGATTAAGTTGTGAGTGTGTCAGAGATGAATTGTATTCATAAAGGTGTTTCTTTATTAATAAATGATCTATATGGTTTTCATACACCCCTGGCAGATTGTGAAGGAAATAATGCATCCAACCAGGTATCTGGTTACAATCGCAGGATGCTGACTGTAAACGTATTTGATTAGAGAAATTATTTTTAAAAATATCAAGAACACATGAGTGAAAGAGAGTATATCTGCCTTGTGCTTTATGACCAGCAATGCAACACCTTACTTTTTTACCTTTTTCTCCCCTTGCATTAATATTACCACCAGTTACACCTGCCTGCATGTAGCAAAGGAGGTCGTGTCTTAGAGAAAGCAAACACAGTTTGCTCAGCTGTTGCCGGACATTTTGCTAAATGGATGCTGAGGATCTCATATAAATCAAGGGAAACTGCATCAGCGCAGAGAGGCGGTATTTGCTTGGTAGAGCCTATTTTGGTGCAGAACTTCCTTTAGGTGCTGTTTGAGAATTAGATGGGTGTGCAAACTATAGTATACTCATATCTTGCTGGGCAAATAACCTTGTAAATTTGCCCCACAGCATTTTAAACAGAACATGATAAGTGAGGTTACGAGAATATTATGCTCTTTAGATATTAGATACATCTTGTCATCATTTCTAATCTGAAAATACGTATCAAACCTCAATATAGAAGTACACTGCCCAATAAAGGGTTATATTATGAAATACTTTTTATCTTTAAATATCTTTTACATTATAATATATATTTTAAATTTAACTTGAATTTAGAAAGCTCAAATTTAAACATGATTCACTTTCAGAAATGCATGTTTCAAAAAGAGATATGAAAGAGGTCACTGACTCTGCTGACCTGTCAGCCTCAGGCAGATCCTTTCTGAGTTTAGGAACTTTGATGCTTTGTCATCTCTCATTTTTGGCCGTTATTCTGGAAGAATTTATATTTCCATGCCTGAGGACTGATGTCTTCCTACAGCCTCAAAGGTTACCAAAAGGTCAGATGCTGAAGAGGTTGATGCCAGAAAGTCAAAAAAGTCCAATGTGGTATTTCGAAAACATTTTTAAAATTTAATGGGAAATATTGCAAAAAGATTCCATAGGAGTTATGCTTTCTTTGTCCTTAGCTTTCACTAAAACTGTTTTGCACATTGTGGAGCTGCTAACTGGATTTTTTTGTTAAGTGATATAGACTAAATGAGGCAACATAATTGTTTTTGTTGTTTAGACTTCAAGTTGGTGCTGGACATAACTTGTCACAAAATGAATTATTAGTTAGCTACTTCTAACCGTTAAATTAAATGCATACAGTTAAAGTTTAAAACACATTTTAACCAGTTACATGAGGTTAAAAGTGATATTTACAGCTCCTTGCAATACAACCTGATCTTTTCTTTTGTTCAAAAATCCTCTCAAACAAACCTCTGAGGCCTTCAGAGAACAGGAGGATAAATACTGGGGTCAAATTACACACAATTGGATTCTTTACTTTTACTTGGGTAACTTTTGAAAATGATAGATTGTAATTGACCCGTATACGGAGGCCACAGTCATAAGTAGCTTATGTAGAACTTTGCTAGGAAATCCCCAGAATTTTAAGCACCATTACATACTGTAAGTATCTATTAAATAATTTTGATGCATTACACAAAGGGTGGCTTTGTGCTCATGTATGATTGTTCTTTTTTAATGGAAGGTAGTGAGGACTACCTCTTGGAAATTTGTAATTGAGTTTTCTCTTGCATTTTCCAGAAAAACAGGGTTTGAACTGGTCTTTTTTGTGTGTTTCTGCCTTTTCCTGGAAATTACTGGAAGCGATAATTTGTTATGAAGCCTTAGAGGAGAGAAATAGTGGAATCTTCAACGCTAAGAAAAAGACACAACAATAGAGAAAGAAAAAAATCAATTATTTCAGTTTGACGTCTAGAATGAGTGAAGTGGACTGTGGGGGGTGCAATAAATTAAAATTAGAGGAAGAGAGATTGAGTGAGAGTAAAATTTTGTACCTTTCAGCGTCAATTATCCAATTGTGCAGTGCCAACATGACAGAAATCCGAGCTTTTAGAGCGATTCAGCCCCCTGCTGCACTGCCAGCGAGCCCGGAGCGTATAATGTGATACGACATTATAGTCCAGGCTTAATGCAGAGACACGGGGACTCATAAAATATGGAGTGTGGTGCTGTGTGCATGCCTGTGCAAGTGTCAATG